>SNQJ01S0056638.1:20617-43842 GCA_010110895.2 Picea sitchensis | reverse complement strand
ACTATCCAATAAAATAAAAATCATGTACATGATTGAATTAAAAAAATATTCAACTCCATTATTATGTTTTTATTTTTATTTTACAGTTTTACATCCACATGAGTCCATTATTTAGATATCCAAAATCAATGTATATACTAATATGTTAGGTAAATCCCGACAGATAATATAAATGATCTACCACGTAGATTTGTTGTGATGCACATGACTCCACTATTAGTTAGATATACACACTCAACTTATATAGTAATGTCTAATATCAAGTAAAGTCATGTGGATAAGATAAATTATTTACCATGTAAATTGTAAATTGTTTGTGATCTACATAGGAATTATATGTATGAGGGAAAAATATAATGATTCTTATTTCATTTCAATTTAATTTCAATTTTTTTTCATTATTATCCCTATTATCTGTTTTTTTTTAAAAGGAAGCCCAATTGACATTAGTGATTAAAAACCATGTATTGACATAATTAAATTATTATTAAATATCTATAAGTGATTAAAAACCATGTATTGACATAATTAAATTATTATTAAATATTTATAAGTGATTAAAAAACATATTGACATAATTACATTATTATTAAATATTTATATTTTATAGTGAATGAAATTAATATAATACTGAACTACTTTATTATTAATATCTTCAATTTATAGTTGATGAATCTAATACAATACAAAACTACATTATTATTAGATATCAACATCTTATAGTTACTAAAATTAATACAAACACATTAAAACCTCGCAAATAAAACAATGCCTCTTCAGAAATTATTACATTTTTAGCATATCTATTATAATTAGAATAAACAAATAATATATGAACTTAGAAATTGTAAATGAAAAGATCGGCAATTATACATCAATTTTCTAAGAAGAATTTCAAAATGTTTTGTGTATGCACATTTACATTTACTTTTTCATATTTTTGTTTACTGGAGAATAAAATAATATAACTACATTGAAGGGGGTGTTGATGTAGAGATCATCATGGTGCACAATCCCTAAAGAAACCCAAAATGGTACTCTCTATATCTCGTGTCCTTCGATGCCAACTTCCCCACCCCTTTGTTTGTCACCACAATGCAAATATCATGAAGAAAAGTAGCAATATTATGAGTAGAAACATCACAAACAATTATTTACATAGCATGCATGAAACCATAAAGCAAGTTCCTATGAATCCATCCAAAGAAACCAACATTATCAAAAGTAAAAGAACTACAACTAGCTTGGTTAGGAACTTCTCACACTCTATCCCATGCCTCACCTCCAACCACACAAAGAATCCTATGATTGGGATTAATGACATATGGTACATGTTGTGTTATGGTTTAACATAAAGGTGAGAGTTTCAAATTCACCCTAGAGATGAATCTAGAGAAATTGTTCACCATATAAATTCCTATTGGTGTAATTACTCTGTATTTTGGGAGGCATCATTTTACAATGTTCTTAGTATGATTAAAAAGTTCTGAGCATAGTGTTTTAGTCCTTGATATTTACTTTCACTTTGTGTTATGCGATGAAATAATTGTCATGTATTGAATATGTATAAGATTGATATTGTTAGGAAATTCAATTGATTAAATTGATTTACTTTAAATTATCAACCAAGGAGCTCGTAAGCTTGTGAGATGCCAAAAACATATATGTAGGAATAGGCAACTAATTCTAATCTAATCAAGATAAAAAAAATGTCAAGAACCAGAAAAATTAGAAGATCTTATGTTGTAGGTTGAGTCCTATGGATTCTCAACTATCTCTTGGATTTTCAGGGTAAACAACATTCAAATCTTTGATTCACGCCACACTTGACTGGGGGCACAAAATCACAATTGGGCAATGTAACTTAGTTATGTAAGCTTCTAAAGGTGTGTATGACCAATGCCCATATGACATAGTGCCCAAAATCACCCGGCACAGGGGATTTGAAAGTTGCCCCCTATGTCGGATTTGAATTGTGCCCCACTGAACTAAACCCTAGTTTGTTATATCCTCTAACAAACTCTATTTTGGGCGACAAAATCACACGAGAGGGGTCCTCCTAGCAAAAATTGGGTGCCAGGAATCCAACAGAGCTGCCATTACATCGACCCAAGGAATGGTTTGGGTGATATGGCGAGTTGCAACTCACCTCCTAAAGCCATTCAGGGACATAATGACAATTTGTTCCGGAGGCAGATAATCACAACTGAGAGATGTAAATGAGTTTCATACGATCAAAAAGTTGTGTATGACCAACTCCCACATTTCCACGATGCCCACAATCGCTTGACACAAAGGCTTTGAAAGTAGCCCCCTAGTGCCATATTTTCATTGTGCCTTACTGAGATAAACTCTAGTTCCATATATTCTCTAACAAACACTTTTCTGGGCGACAAAATCACAAGAGAGGGGTCCTCCTAGTTGCAATTCGGTGCCAGGAGTACAACAAAACTAGCATTTTGTCGATTCGAGGCACGATTTTGGTGGTAGGGCGAGTCACAACTCGCCTCCTGAAGCCATTCAGGGACACAATGACAATTTGGTCTGGTGGCACAAAATCACAACCGAGCGATGTAACAAAGTTTTGTAAGCTCCAAAAGGTACGTATGACCAATGACCACACAACCATGGTGCCCACAATCGAACAACATAGAGGCTTTGAAACTTGACCCCCTCTGTCGAATTTGCATTATGCATCACTGAGCTAAACCCTAGTTCTGGATATCCTCTAAAAAACACTTTTTTGGGCAACAAAATAACAGGAGAGGGGTCTCGCTAATTGGAATCTGGTGCCAGGAGTCCAACATAACTAGTGTTTCATCGAACTGAGACATGGTTTGGGTTCTATGCCAAGTTGCAACTTGCCTCCTGAAGCCAGTGAGGGCCACAATGGAAATTTTGTCTAGGGGAACATAATCACAACCGAGAGATGTAACTCATTTCTGTAAACTCCAAAATGTGTGTATGACCAATGCCGACATGACCATGATGCCCACAATTTCTCGATACAGGGGCTTTGAAAGTTGACCCCCTATTCCTTTATTGCATTGTGCCTCATTGAGATAAACCCTATTTCCAAAGATCCTCTAACGAACACTTTTCTGGGAGACAAAATCATAGGAGAGGGGTCCACCTAGCTGGAATCCGGTGCCAGGAATCCAACATAAAAAACATTTCATCGATCTGAGGCATTATTTGGGGGTGCTATGACGAGTTGCAAATCGCTTCCTAAAACCATTTAGAGACACAATGACAATTTGGTTTGGGGCACACAATCAAAACCAGGTGACGTAATAGAGTTTTGTAAGCTCTGGAAGTCCTGTATGACCAATGCCCACATGACCATGGTACCCAAAATATCCCAACACAAGAGCTTTGAAAGTTGACCCACTGTGTCGAATTTGCATTCTACCTCATTGAGCTAAACCCTAGTTCTGGGGATCCTCTAAAAAACACGTTTTTGGGTGACAAAATCATAGGAGATGGGTTCCCCTAGAGGAACGATTTGGGTGCTATGGCGAGTTGCATCTCACCTCCTAAAGCCATTTAGGGGCACAATGAAAATTTGGTATGTGGGCATAGAATCAAAATTGGGCGATGTAACTGAGTTCTGTAACCTCCAGAACATGTGTATGACCAACACCCACACACCCACTGTGCCAAAAATCTCCTCACATAGGTTCTTTGAAAGTTGACTCCCTAGGATGGATTTGTATTGTGCCTCAGTGTGCTAAACCCCAGTTGCGGAGATCCTCTAAAAAACACTTTTCTATGTGATGAAATCACAGGAGAGGGGTCCCCCTAGCTAGAATCTGGTGCCAGAAGTCTAACAGAACTGGTGTTTCATCGATCCAAGCCATGGTTTGGGTGCTATGTCGAGTTGCAACTCACCTCCTTAAGCCATTCAGTGACACAATGACAATTTGGTTCGGGGGCACAAAATCACAACCGGGCGACGTAACTGAGTTCTGTAAGATCTAGAAGGTGTGTATGATGAACACCCACATGACCATGATGCCCACAATTTCCTAACACGAGGGATTTGAAAATTGACCCCCTATGTCAGATTTCCATTGATCACTGAGATAAAACCTAGTTCTGGGGATCCTCTAACAAACACTTTTCTAGGTGATGGAATCATAGGAGAGGGGTCCCCCTAGCTATAATATGATGCCAGGATTCCAACAAAATTGGTGTTTCATTAATCCGAGCCATGGTTTGGGTGCTATGGAGAGTTGCAACTTGCCTCTTGAAGCCATTCAGGGACACAATGACAATTTTTATGGGGGCCCAAAATCACAACAGGGCAACATAACTTGGTTCTGTAAGCTCCAAAAGGTGTGTATGACCAACGCCCACATGACCATGGTTCCCTCAATATCCTGGCACAAGGGATTTGAATGTTGACCACCTGTGTTGGATTTTCATTGTGCATCACTGATATAAACCCTATTTGGAAATATCCTTTAACAAACACTCTTATGGGCAACTAAATCATAGGAGAGGGGTCCCCCGAGATGGAATCTAGTGCTAAGAGTCCAACATAACTAATGTTTCATCGATCTGGGGCAAGGTTTGAGTACTATGGTGAGTTGGAACTTTCCTCCTGAATCCATTTAGGGACACAATGACAATTTGGTCTTGGGGCACAAAATCACAACCGAGTGATGTAATTCAGTTTCGTAAGCTCTAGAAGGTGTGTATGACCAACTTACACATAAACATGGTTCCCAATATCTCCTGACACAGGGGATTTGAAAGTTAACCCTCTGTGTCAGATTTTCATTGTGCCTCATTGTGCTAAACCCTAGTTGCAAATATCCTCTAGCAAACACTTTTCTGGGCGATGAAATCACAACAGATGGGTCCCCCTAGATGGAATCTGATGCTAAAAGTCCAACACAATTGGAGTTTTGTCATACTGAGGAAAGATTTGGGTGCTATGGCAAGTTGCAACTTGCTTCTTGAAGTCATTCAAGGACACAATAACAATTTGGTCCAGGGGAACAAAATCACAACCGAGCGACGTAACTGAGTTTCATAAGCTATGAAAGGTGTGTATGACCAACAAAGAGATGACCATGATGCCCAAAATCGCATGACATAGGGGATTTGAAATTTTACCCCCTTTGTCGTGTTATCACTCTGTAAATTTCCCTGCCAGTGGAGGCAAGTGACAGAGGTAACCACAAACCAACTTACAGGCTGGAAGCTAGGCCTTCTAACCTAGAGGGGTATCTCTCTTTATATCTCAGTAAAAAATGACAGGCTATCTAATCAGTACAATGGTTGTATCATTGATGAGGATAGAATCGAAAATGGGGTTTGGTTAGGCAAGAGGAAAAGGACCATTGGGCTATGGAGTCAACCCCTGAAAATGAATGAAAACAATGACTGGTAGGTAGAAATTTCCAAAGGAACAAAGGCTAAATTAGGTGATCAAATTTTAGTTTTGAGTTTGGTTGTGTAGGATGGAAGAGGAAAATAAACATATAACAGAATCAAAGCACCATGAAAGATGAACTATGACCTATTTAATAAGAGAAACATAGTTTAAATCACTTGATTCTAAAGCACCATTAAATTAATTACATACCCTTTAATTATCCAATTTAAACTGAAGAAAATGAAGATGAAATTAAGGACGCAAGATGTACATACAAAAATAAGAGTGTGAAGTTCAGACCACCACCATTAGAATCTTTTTCATAAAAATTTCAGGACTTTTGCATTTGTATTTCATTCGGATTCATAAAATATTACAATAAGGATCAAAATGACTATACTTTCTGCCAACTCACCCCCTTCACATGAAAATGATCAAAATATATAAGAGCCTATTTCCACACTAGGCTACTAGGAGTCAGACTACTTCTTCCTAGAATTATGGATCTAGTTTCCTTCAAAGAGAACAACTCCTACGTGATTTGATAAAAATAGAAGATCTAATTTGACCATATTAATGTAACAAAAAATATATTTAACAATCATGTATCTTGAGAAAAATTTGACCATGCTATTGTGATGAATCACCAAGTACATTTGGAAAGTATTTCAAGCCAACCTATGCATTGTTGGACAACTCTGCCACCTTTGTGTAGAAAATTTGGGCTACTATTGCGCAAGTTCTACCTACAACATTTGTGTGGAAAAATCCATTTTGTTGTAACTCGTGCAGATCTAGGTGGAAACAAATGACTAGGAACTTATATTTACCTAAAAAATCATATGCCTTTAACCTCATGATGTCTTTTTTGATCATACGAGTCTACAACATTTGTGTAGCAAGAACTCGCTACACAAATGATGCGTATGACAGTTTACGAGTCAAAACAACAACTGTGCCCAAGAAATGTTTTATGTTGTCACCCTTATGAAAACCTTTCTCCAAAATCAATTGCATGCTTCACACAACTTTTATGACATAAAAAAAAACTTGGGATGACCTCATATCCAAAAATAAAAAGATGTAAGGCTTCCTCACTCGTATCTCTTCCATTTTAGCAAGAAGGTTTAGTTTATCTTTTCCTTCTTCATCAATTTTAATTTGTAACCTCAAGGACCTATTTATCTTTCTCAGTGACAAATTTTTCCTTTTTAGATTATGTACCAAAAACTCAAGTAGACAATTTACTCAACAAAACAAGGGGGTTAGGTTTTTCTTTGTTTAACATTAAGGGATTTCACTAAATGATAGGAAATATTTTTGAGAAGGTATGCTAGCATGGACAAAACAAGCCTTACTGGTTTTACACAGAAAAAACAAGTGAACAATGAATGCGTAGCGAGAACACTTGCAATAGATTTTGCATAGCGAGAGGGCTTGCATAGGGTTTGCGTAGCAAGGAAACTGGGTGTGCGTAGTAGAGGGTTCTTTTAAGATTTCTTTGAGAGGAAAATGGATGATCACAGGTCGAGGATGCATGGAAATGGATAAAAGGTGGAAAATATGCATGCATGAGTTGGTAGGGAGAGATTTTGCAAGGGAAAGTACCTGTTTTAGGTGATGAGACTTACCAATCTGTATCAGGTAATTTGTGCAGGAGATTTTCACAATGCATACATGTTTTTAGTTTCCAAGGTACAAATGTCATGAGATGTGATCATTACCCCTTTTCTGATCTCATCAAATGTGATGATGATCAATGATGCCTTTGACATGACTTTCCTTCCTAGACTTATGATTCAACTTTGACATACCATTTCCCACTTTGTGAAATTATTTAAAACTAGAAAATCAAGGACCTTTACAAATCCTTTGGTATGATAGACTCTTATACCCATTTAATAATTTCTTGTCTTTCATGATGTGTAATGATGTATTATGAAATAAGCACAAAACCCTTTGAATCGGACCTATAACTTGACTCTCTTTTGACATGCATATTATCCTTCATTTGATCAATGACCTAAGGCTTTTGAATCACCCCATGACACATAACACACAAACACACACACTGATACTCAATTAGGAATTCCTTGGTCTTCCCAAGACCAAGGTAT
Organism: Picea sitchensis; assembly: GCA_010110895.2. Lineage (NCBI taxonomy): Eukaryota > Viridiplantae > Streptophyta > Pinopsida > Pinales > Pinaceae > Picea > Picea sitchensis. The sequence goes on along the minus strand of SNQJ01S0056638.1, from coordinate 36,339 downwards.
GACTTTACAAACTCTGAAAATACTCCTAACTTTAATAAAAAATAAATATGATAACATTTGGCTCCAATGGGGATGATATTGTCCTTGTGAGGTAGCAAATAACAACAGAGCATAGGAGAAATCAAATGCATTTGTGGGTGGGGTGCTTCATTTTAGGCCCTTAATTCAATGGATGCGGCTAGATGATTGTGATATTGGGTGCCTTATTGATGTTGAGACTGATGAATGGAGCATATCATAGTTGAATTCATGTTGACAACATGCATAACTAGGGCCAATTCCTCATTGTGGTGTTGCTCCTGATCTTGAAATTGACAAGATTGCTGCTCAATTTGGGTTCTAATATATTCAATATCCCCTTGTTGTGATTGTATGTGCTCCTGTAATCTACCAATGGCATCCCTGCTACGATGCCAAATTATTGTGTGGGATTGTTTGCATTCCAATGAAAATATGAGAGGCCGTAGATTATTTAATTCTGGTAGATAAACGTGAATAGGATGTGGCCAAACGATGTCGCCACCTTTGGGATTAAAATGCATACCACTAGACAATAAAATGCAATTGAGAAGATCTAGCAACATAAAATTGGACAAATAATTTCCGCAAAGGAGGATGACGGAGTATGAGGCCAAGGTCATATGTCCCATGAATTTGCAATTCATAAGTGATTTGTTGCAGGGGGTATTGAGGAGGACAGAGTATCGATTCCCACATGAGTGCAAGGGTGGAGGCATGACGAAATGGTAGATTGTAGTCTTAGGGGAAGCGAATTTTTGGAAGGGCTCCAGTCCCGAATCCAAGACACATGTGTGATGTCTAAGGCACGTGGTGATAGAAAGGAAAAGAACATGTCCAAAGGTGATATGTGAAGGGTTATCCAAGAGAATATACATAGAAGGCGGAGAATAAATAGGGAATAGGTTCATAATGAATTGCATTTCCTTGATTAAGTTGCCCGGTAGCAAACTTCTTTGCTTCTTTAGTGAGAGAGTCATCTATAGCATTCTGGTATCTATACACATGGTAGTACCTAACTTCACCGAATTTATTTTCCATGTCTCTGATTTGAAGAAGAGTTTTGGAAATATTGGGATGAGTAGTCTTGAGATTTTGACGGAGACTCCTTGTGATCAAATTAGAGTCTCCAATAACCATAAACCTTGAAGATCTATTAGCGGGAGTAAGGCAAAGTCCCATGAATACTGCAAGGACCTCAACATGATTATTAGTGGCTTTCCCTAATCCCCATACAAAATCCAGAACCTTATTTCCTTCAGAGTCGAAGACAACTCGCCCCGCACCTGCCGCCCCTAATGAGGTAGTAGCATATTATACTTAGCACTTGAATTTATCTTTAGAGAGAGAACCAAACATCTCTAGATTGATCCCATCCATCCATTATGTTTTAATTGTGGTCATTGAACATGGTTTTGGGGAAGTAGTCAGAGTTGGAGGGATTAATGACCATATAATAATTTGGGTTGTCCATTGTGTTTTATTTATTTCCATTTAGGGGGTTTGTTGGGGGAAGGTTGGAAAAGTTCCCCAAACAAGTCCGCATTGATATCAATGGTAAGTTCCAAATCAATCTTGACCATTGGATTGTAATAATGATGGTAAGTTCCAAATCAACCTCCACAGTGGATTGTAATAATGAAATGATGCATGCCATCAATTCTAATAGAGTCAACATAGTTGGAGGAGAACACAATGTTATTGGTTAATAAGAAAAAACTAATCTACTTTCTCAATTCTTCCATTCAAAATTAATAATTACGAATTATATACAAGTGTGAATAAGGCTCCAAGAATTGAGGAAATTTCTTAGATGATTCTCTATCCTTTTGCATGACCAATGTTATCCTTTTATCTTGTATTTATTTGTCTATAATTACATCTCTCCTCCTTACGTTCACATTGGATTTTATATAAAATTGTAAAAGACACACATTTATAATTGGTAAAGAATGATGATAGTTCCCACTAGGGCCATTTACTTTTATTGTGGGGTTTTCTAATACTATCAAAAACTTTATTTTCACTATAATTCTATCTCTTATTTCTCTAATGTAATGGGATTTTTGACAATGAATGTTTATCTTTCAATATTGATTTAAACGTCTTTACGGTGTAATATGATTAGTGATTTTTATTATTAAGTTGTGCGGAAGATGATTAGTTCCATGGCTTGCTCTAAAAATGCAAATCCATTTTTGTTTTTTCTATGTCTTATGCATCCATCAAGAAAATATATTTCATGAAAGAAGTGGAATTTTGGAGTTTTTGACGTTAAAGACAACTGTCATGGATTACATTGCATTCCACAGGGGAATACATTTTCAAATATGGTTGTCCAAGTACAATGTATATATATCAAAGTTATTCTCTTGATGAGGTAATGATCCAATCATTCCTCGTAGGTCCAAATGGCACCCACATCAAATTTCCATGACTCACCCATATAATAATGTGTGGGAATCCACTAGAGACTTCTAGAAAAACAAGAGAATAAATATGCTTAACCATAGAGGATAACAAAATGTTTTAAAACCCTGATTCAACTCCTAATGTAGGCATTTAGTCTACAATAACAAAGGAACCACCAAATGAACTAGCTATATATTATAGGAGAGGAGAAAAGGTACCCTCATTTGATTAAGAAGAATGCCATAGTCCTTCTATTCTTATTAGGTTTTCTAAGACAAATATTTTGTTTATGGTGTTCCCACTTAAACTAAAAAAATAATAGTTGTGGATTTGATCATAGGAGGACATGTTCAATATCCAATATCTATTCTGACAAGTCAACCATTGAAATATTTGTTCAATATCTGTTTTGGCAAGTCAACCATTGAAATATGGAAGGAAATTTAAATGTTGGATGTTGTTCACTAGCAGTGATGAGTGATCTCTTAATTAAAGAGTATTGTATGATTTATTTCATAAGTTATAATGGATTATTTAATGCATGGTGGTTTTAAAATGTATAGTGCAGTGTTTAAGTTTTAAAATTCCTGGTAAGTTGGCCAGCACTAGATGAGCATAAATGGATAATGTGTTTTCTCTTTAAATATCACAAGTTCAAATTGTATTGGATAAGATATGTACACCTTCCCAAATTATGAAATATAATAGATGTATAATAGATCCCTTGTCCTATAAACCAAAATGTCTCACATCTCATATATTTATCTAATATGCAATTAAGTTGTAATCTTAAATTAAATTAATATATTATTTTTATAAGTGGGCTCTTGGAGTAATACATATATCTTATGCTATGGTCTACTATATATATATATGTCCTATCTCAAATCTATGTGTTTTGTGTTGGTGTTTTCTGGGGAGTTGGAAGAGAAAAACCTCAGACTTCTCTGATAGATTTGAATTTATAAATTTAGTCTTCTTGTCATAATTATTTGGTGTTTTACTTGGCCCTTGTCTCTCTTGGCCCTGACCTTAAAATTAGATTATTATTATTATTATTTAAGGAAGGAGGGTGAATTTGGACATGGATGCAACATTACAGACAGGTAGTGGCCACCACCATGAAACCACTAACAACACCAATGTTAATGTTGTGTGCAATAGAGCTACTGAATATGAAAGGGAGGTAAAGGAAAAATGCAATATCTACTTGGAGGACGTTAATGTGAATCAAATGATCGAAAAATTGTATTGTCGTCATAGATATTGTTTTCATTGTATGGATCTCACATGGGCAGGAAGTGAGGTCTTACCTTAACCTAGCTTGGCTGGGAGAAAGATGGAAGCCCTAAGATTTTTCTCGTTAACCTAGGGAGAAAAATGGACACCCTAAGGTCTATCTCCTTAATCTATTAACAACAAAGATAGATTAGACCAAGCACCCCAATAAAACTAGGGATAATTGGGAAACCCTCAAAGAGGGCTATAAGCCAAACAAAGCACATATAAGGTCTGTTTTATATATAAATATTTTGTAGTTCATTTTGAATATTTTTTTTTTGAGAATGCAGGTTTTCATAGTTAGTCATAATGCTATTAAAAACTTCTGAATTAGAATTCTGTAGATTTTTTGAAACCTTCAAAGTTTCTAGTGGCCACTCCACTCATCATCAAGGACTTTCACTGATGATGAATAGAGTGCCCACTGAAAACTTTGGGCAAAAATTTTACAATATTTTTTATGAATTATAATATAAACAATTTATGTATTTAATTTGAATTTTTTTTTCCTTTAGTCTTATAGACTTTTAATTATATTTTAATATGAATTTTTTTTTTGTTCTTCCAGGTGTCATACAACATTTTTCTATAAATATGGGGTTGCAACGAAGGGATCACATTGTAACTGTATTCTTGAGCACACCATCATTTTCGGTGGAATCAATTTCACTAGAATCTTTCCGCTAGATGATTGATGAAATATAAAATCTATATATCATTATTTTAATTATATTTGGTAGGTGATAATGATATATTTTGAATTTATGTGGTTGCTATAATAAATTGATAAATATGAAAGTGTTTTATTTTTTAATTATGTATATTTTTTATGTTTATATATATATATATATATATATTTGTTTCCAATGATATAAAAAGATATACATTTGTATATATGAATAATTACTCAATGCAACTAGTGCTAAAGAGAGGATCACATTAGTTGCAGCAAGTATTCAAAGATTAAAAGAAACAAATTTTGAGAGCTTTTAGATGATTATTGATTGTTCTATTTTTATTAATGTACTTTGACTATTTCCCATTAAGAACACCATATATTGCCACATAAGAAATACTAATTTATGCAAGAGTGAAGAAATGAATGACCGAAGAAACATTTTATTTGTGAATTCTTAGCCATACAAAACTTAATGTTGACTATTGAAAGATTTTATAAAAAAGAAGCCCCCAAAAATAGTGTATTTGTAATATTCTATCTAGGCACCTAAGAGCCTCAACATAACTAATCTATTGTATTTTACAATTTTTTAGATGGAGGGAGATATTAACTAATGTCTTCATTGAATGGATCCTAAGACAATGTAGTGGAAAGGTCAAAGAAACCAAGCTCCAAATGAAATAATATGCAACTCCCTTCGTAGATGGATGAGATTTCTAGTCTAGCCACCTTGGACATTTGAATTGACAAAGACAATTAAGTGAGAAAGGGAGCCCCATCCACGAAAACATGTGCTCAATTTTCCTTTTCAACACCTCATAGAGATTTTCCATGTTGGGCCATGCATTCTAGATCTAATTTTGAAAGGGTGAACAAATTGAAGAGTTCTCCCTTCGAGGAAGATTTTAATGACAACTTTGTTGCCATCCATACATGATGGAACAACATCTACTTCTATTTTTTAATTTTTGTTGCACAAAAGAAGGTATAAATTCAACATCTTAGTAACCATAAAAGTGTCGTATTGGATACTTTGCAAGGGTTTGGTAATTTTTCAATTGATGGTTGGGGTTTCCCAAGAGTCTAATGGGGCATTTTATTTTCTGAAGGCCAAGGAACCTACTTGGAGAATTCACTCCTCCATTTGCAAAATATATCCTCCTCTATTCTATATCTTTCTTTGTTTTCCACAACTTTCTTCTTGCAATTAAACTCTGTGGAGTTTTAAGCGGTCTCTTTTTCATTCGTAGTATATAAAATAAAGTTGTGTGTATGACTTCTTGTTGTGACTACTAACATTATATGACTATGAAGAATTATATGAATCCGGATCAAATACTAGCAATTTCCCCATAAGGCACAAAGCAATGTTGATAAAAGAGCCAATGTATTTAATATATGGATTGATACAAATCATCAGCAACAAGTGGAAAATCAGGTATGGAACATCAAATTAAGACATATATATCAATTTCAAACAAGAAAAATTAAAGCTAGAATTTTGCAAGGTGCACATTTGCATAAAATAGTTGTCTCTCAAGTCTCTTTGCATGTGTGTTAATAGGTAAAAACCCATCTATTTATATTCAATATTATCAATCGTTGCAGAATCTAGTAAATCATATAAAAACAAACTCACAAAGTTCAAATTGGAAGGATAAATCCAACCAATAAGGCACAAAGACATGTTGATAAAAGAGAGAATGTATAAAAATGAAAAAAAAAAAAGTATTTAATAGATGGATTGATATACATAATCATCAACATGTGACAACTCAGGTATATAACATCAAATTAAGACACAAATATCAATTTCAAACAAGAAAAATCAAAGCTAGAATTCTGCAGGGTGCACATTTTCCTAAAATAGTTGTCTCTCAAGTCTCTTTGTATGTGTGTTAATAGGTAAAAACCGATCTATTTATATTCAATATTATCAATCATTGCAAACTCTAGTAAATCATATAAAAACACACTCACAAAGTTCAAATTGGAAGGATAAATAAAACCAATGGCAAGGCCTCTTCCTATAAGCTTAAAGATAAATCTCTTTCATTGCATGCTAGGAAGCAAATATTTTCAAATTCAGTTAAAAGAATTGGTATATCCCCTTGCTTGCAACAACCCCAATTTGAATTATAATAAAAATATATATATCCTAGAAAACATTCTAACTGAATGATGAATAATCTAATACAATTTTGGTGCAATGCAAGTCTTTTGCAACTGAAGTGTACACACATATATATTTCTTGAAGTAAGAAAATCAATCTACTAAGAAAAAACAAAAAACCAAAGAAGGGGTCACCTTTGGGCAATCCTTTCTAGGTTGTAACTTCATATACATCCTTTGGATTTCAAATTAATATATATCTCATCTAATAATTTTAAACAAACAAATCAAAAGAACACATTTATGAGATCTTAAGAAAACATCATCTGAAAACAACCTGAAAGGGGATTGTATACTCAAATGCAATGAGTTCACTACAAGCCAAAATTTCTATACACTTCCAATCATAAATTGTATATAACAATGCCACCAATTAACAAACACACTATTAATCACTATCCGACAAAATAAAAAGCATGTACATGTTTGAAATGGAAAAATATTCAAGAATCAACTCCATTATTAAGTTTTTATTTTTATTTTATAGTTTTACATCCACATGAGTCCATTATTTAGATATCCAAAATCAATGTATATACTAATATGTTAGGTAAAGGAATGAAAATAATATAAATGATCTACCATGTAGATTTTTTGTGATGCACATGACTCCACTATTAGTTAGATATCCACACTCAAGTTATATAGTAATGTCTATTATCAAGTAAAGTCATGTGGATAAGATAAATTATTTACCATGTAAATTGTAAATTGTTTATGATATACATAGGAATTATATGTATGAGGCAAACATAAAATGATTCTTATTTCATTTCAATTTCATTTCAAATCTTTTTCATTACTATCCCTATTATCCTTTTTTTTTTAAGGAAACCCAATTAACATTAGTGATTAAAATCCATGTATTGACATAATTAAATTATTATTAAATATCTATAAGTGATTAAAAAACATATTCACATAATTACATTATTATTAAATATTTATATTTTATAGTGAATGGAATTAAGACAATACCGAACCATTTTATTATTAATATCTATATTTTATAGTTAATGAATCTAATACGATAGAAAACTACATTATTATTAGATATCAACATCTTATAGTTATAGTTACCGAAATTAATACAAACATATTAAAACCTCACAAATAAAACAATGCCTCTTTAGCAATTATTACTTTTTTAGCATATCTAGTATAATTAGAATAAACAAATAATATATGAACATAGAATTTTTAAATGAAAAGATTGCAATTATACATCAATTTTCTAAGAAGAATTTCAAAATGTTCTCTGTATGTACATTTACATTTACTTTTTCATATTTTTGTTTACTGGAGAATAAAAGAATATAAGTACATTGAAGGGGGTTTTGACGTAGAGATCATCATGGTGCACAATTCTTCAAGCAACCCAAAATGGTACTCTCTATATCTCGTGTCCTCCGATGCCAACTTCCCCACCCTTTTGTTTTTCACCACAAATGAAAATATCATGAAGAAAAGTAGCAATATTATGAGTAGAAACATCACAAACAATTATTTACATAGCATGCATGAAACCATAAAGAAACTGCCTATGAATCCATCTAGAGAAATGAACATTATCAGAAGTACAAGAACTACAACCAACTTGGTAGGAACTTCTCACACTCTATCCCATGCATCATCTCCAGCCACACAAAGAATCTGATGATTGGGATTAAGGACATATGGTACATGTTGTGTTATGATTTAACATAAGGGTGGGAGTTTCTAATTCACCCTAGAGATGAATCTAGAGAAATGCATCACCATATAAATTCCTATTGGTGTAATTACTTTGTATTTTGGGAGGCAACATTTTATAATGTTCTTAGTATGATTGAAGAGTTCTGATCATAATCTTTAAGTCCTTGATATTTACTTTCACTTTGTGTTATGAGATAAAATCATTGTGATGTATTGAATATGTATAAGGTTGAGATTGTTAGGAAATTCAATTGCTTAAATTGCTTTACTTTAAATTATCAACTAGGGAGCTCGTAAGGTTGTGAGATGCCGAAAAAATATATGTAGGAGTACACAATTAACTCTAAGCTAAGAAAGATAAAAAAAATGTCAAGAACCAGAAAAATCAGAAGATGTTATGTTGTAGGTTGAGTCCTATGGATTTTCAGCTATCTCTTGGATTCTCAAGGTTAACAACATTCAAATCTTTGATTCACAACACACTTGACCGGGGGAACAAAATCAAAATCGGGTGACGTAAATGAGTTGCGTAATCTCCGAAAGGTGTGTATGACCAATGCCCACATGACCATGGTGCTCAAAATTTCTCGAAACAGGGGATTTGAAATTTGCCCCCTATGTCAAATTTGCATTGTGCCCCATTGAACTAAACCCTAGTTCCGAAGATCCTCTAAAAAACACTTTTTTGGGAAACAGAATAATAGGAGAGGGGTCCCCCTAGGTGGAATCTGGTGCCAAAAGTCCAACAGAACTAGTGTTTCGTCGAACTGAGGCATGGTTTGGGTGTTATGGTGAGTTGCAACTTGCCTATTGAATCCATTGAGGGACACAATGACAATTTGGTCCAGGGGAACATAATCACAACCAAGCGATGTAACTTAGTTCCGTAAGCTCCAAAAGGTGTGTATGACCAACGCCCACATGACCATGGTGCCCACAATTTCCCGACATAGGGGCTTTGAAAGTTGACTCTCTATTCTGAAATTGCATTCTGCCTCATTGAGATAAACCCTAGTTCCGAAGATCCTTTAACGAACACTTTTCTGGGCGAAAAATTCATAGAAGAGGGGTCGACCTAGCTAGAATCCGGTGTAAGGAATCCAACATAAGTGATGTTTCATCGATCTAAGGCACGATTTGGGTGCTATGACGAGTTGCAACTCGCCTCTTGAAACCATTTAGGGACACAATGACAATTTGGTCTAGGGCACACAGTCACAACCATGCGACGTAATAGAATTTTGTATGCTCCAAAAGACCTATATAACCAATGCCCACATTACCATGGTGCCCAAAATATCCCAACACAGGGGATTTTAAAGTTGACCCCCTGTGTTGAATTTTCATTCTGCCTCACTGAGCTAAACCCTAGTTCTGGGGATCCTCTAAAAAATAATTTTTTGGGTGACAAAATCATAGGATAAGGGTCCCCCTATCTAGAATCTGGTGCTAGGATTCCAATAGAACTGGCGTTTCTTCAATCCGAGGCACAATTTGGGTGCTATGGCGAGTTGCATCTCACCTCCTAAAGCCATCCAAGGACACAATGATAATTTGGTATGTGGGCATAGAATCACAATCGGGCGATGTAACTGAGTTTTGTAACCTCTAGAGGGTGTGTATTCCCAACACCCACACAACCACGGTGCCCACAATATCCCGACACAGGTGCTTTTAAATTTGATCCCCTATGTTGGATTTGTATTATGCCTCACTCAGCTAAACCCCAGTTGTCGAGATCCTCTAAAAACCACTTTTCTATGGGATGAAATCACATGAGAGGGGTCTCCCTAGATGGAATTCGTTGCCAAAAGTCTAACAGAACTGGTGTTTCACTGATCTGAGCCACGGTTTGGGTGCTATGGCGAGTTGCAACTCACCTCCTTAAGCCATTCAGGGACACAATGACAATTTGGTTCGGGGGCACAAAATCACAACCGAGCGACGTAACTAAGTTCTATAACCTCCAGAAGGTGTGTATGACTAACACCCACATGACCATGATGCTTACAATTTATTGACATAGGGGCTTTGAAAAGTGACCCCCTATGTCGGATTTCCATTGTGCATCACTAAGCTAAATCCTAGTTCTGGAGATCCTCTAACAAATTATTTTCTGAATAATGGAATCATAGGAGAGGGCCCCCTCTAGGTGGAATCCGATGTCAGGATTCCAACAAAACTGACATTTCATCGATCTGAGGCACGGTTTGGGTGATATGGAGAGTTGCAACTCACCTCTTGAAGCCATTTAGGGACACAATGACAATTTGTTTTGGGGGCCCAAAATCACAATTGGGCTACATAACTAAGTTTCGTAAGCTCCAGAAGGTGTGTATAACCAATTCCCACATGGCCATGGTTCCATCAATCTATTGGAACAAGGGATTTGAAAGTTGACCCCTTGTGTTGGATTTTCATTGTGCCTTACTGATCTAAACCCTAGTTGTAGAGATCCTCTAACAAACACTCTTCTCGGTAATGAAATCACAAGAGAGGGGTCCCTCGAGATGGAATCCAGTGCTAGGAGTCAAACATAACTAAGGTTTCATCGATCCAAGGCAAGGTTTTATCTATGTGGATATCGGTGGCCACCCACCTTTTCGAGCTGTCTCAAAAGAGTTTTTTGGCAATTTTGGTAATTTACTACTTTTAGCAGTTTTCACTTTTGGAGCCGTTTTGAGGTCTTAAATGATTGTTTTTGCGAAAACATGTTTGAAATATATAAATTCCTTTGATATTTCACCTAAAATGAATCTCCTCGACAATACCTTTCAAACGGGATATCATATTCCTAAAACAGAGATCATATGCAAAAGTTACGACCTTGGGAAGTTGATGTACTAACTTACCCAAACATGGCCCACATGACTTTTGGCACTTCATCTCCTAGGGTTAGGTTTTTGGATGTCTAGGTTTTTTGGCATTCCTGTTTATTGTAAAAAGGACTTCAGAGCCTCATTGTAATCATCTTCTTGTGAATGTGAGTAGCATTCACATCTCTTCTCAGAGATCAGATGCCACCATTCTAGCGAGTCTTTCACACTATATTTTTACAGTCTCTCTACATTTCTTTCATTAACAGAAATCATGTATTACTTTATATCTGTGTTTATGGTTTCATCTCTGACACATTTCTCTTATATTATTGAATATCTATGATATATTTGTGCATTTATGTATTATATCTCCTCTCTCATTTCGTGTCGAAAATAATTTGGATCAAGGTTTGGGTTCTATGGCGAGTTGGAACTCACCTCCCAAAGCCATTCAGGGACACAATGACAATTTGGTCTTGGGGCACAAAATCACAACCGAGCGACAAAATTCAGTTCTGTAATCTCTAGAAGGTGTGTATGACCAACACCCACATGAACATGGTGCCCACAATCTCTTGACACAGGGGCTTTGAAAGTTGACCCTCTATGCCAGATTTACATTGTGCCTCATTGAGCTAAAACCTATTTGTGGAGATCCTCTAACAAACACTTTTTTGGGTGATGAAATCATAGCAGAGGTGTCCCCCTAGATGGAATATGATGCTATAAGTCCAACAGAAATGGCGTTTCATTGATCCGAGGCAAGGTTTGGGTGCTATGGCTAGTTGCAACTCGCTTCTTGAATCCATTCAGGGACACAATAACAATTTGTTCTGGGGCACAAAATCACAACTGGACGACGTAATTGAGTTTTGTAATATCTGAAAGGTGTTTATGACCAATGACTAGATGACCATGATGCCCACAATCGCCTGACATAGGAGCCTTTAAATTTGACCCCCTTTGTCATGTTATCACTCTGTAAATTTCCCTGCCAGTGGAGGCAAGTGACAGAGGTAACCATAAACCAACTTACAAGCTCAAATCTAGGCCTTCCAACCTAGAGAGGGATCTCTCTTTATAGATTAGTCAACAATGGTAGGCTATCTAATCAGTACAATGGATATATCATTGATGAGGATAGAGTCCAAAATGGGGTTTGGTTAGGCAATAGGAAAAGGACCATTGGGCTATGCAGTCAACCCCTAAAAATTAAGGAAAACAATGACTCATAGGTAGAGATTTCCAAAGGAACAAAGGATAAATTAGGTGATGAACTTTTAGTTTTGAGTTTGGTTGTGTAGGGTGGAAGAGGAAAATAAACATATAACAAAATCATAGCACCATGAAAGATGAATTTTGATCTAGTTAAGAAGAGAAACATAGTTTAAATCACTTGAGTCTAAAGAGCCATTAGATGAATTCTAGACCGTTTAATTATCTAATTTAAACCGAAGAGAATGAAGATGAAATTAAGGACACAAGATGTACATACAAAAATAAGAGTACAGAGTTCAAACCACCGCCATTAGAATCTTTTGCATAAAAAGTTTAGGACTTATGCATTTTATTTCATTTAGATTCATATAATATTACAATAAGGATCAAAATGACTATACTTTCTTCCAACTCGCCCCCTTCACATGAAAATGATCATAATATATAGCATCTTATTTCCACACTAGGACACTAGGAGTCAGACTACTGCTTCCTAGAATTATGGATCTGGTTTTCTTCAAAGAGAAAAACTCCTACGTGATTTGTTAAAAATATAAGATCTGATTTTGACCATATTAATGTAACAAAAAATATCTTTTACAATCATGTATCTTCATAAAAATTCGACCATGTTGTTCTGATGAATCACAAAGTACATATGGAAAGTATTTCAAGTCAAATTATGCATCGTTGGACAACTCTACCACCTTTGCGTAGAAAATTTGGGCTACTACTGGGCAAGTGCTACCTACAACATTTGTGTAGAAAATTCCATTTTGTTGTAACTTGTGCAGATCGAGGTTGAAACAAATGAATAGGAACTTGTATTTACCTCAAAAATCATATGCCTTTCACCTCATGATGTCTTTTTTAATCATATGAGTCTACAACATTTGCGTAGCAAGAACCTGCTATGCAAATGTTGTGTATGACAATTTACCAGTCAAAACAACAATTGTGCCCAGGAAATGTTTTATGCTATCACCCTTGTGAAAACCTTTCTCCAGCATCAAATGCATGCTTCCCACAACTTTTATGACATAAACAAAAACTTGGGATGAACTCATATCCAAAAATACAAAATTGTAAGGCTTCCTCACTCATATCTCTTCCATTTTATCAAGAAGGTTCAGTTTATCTTTTCCTTCTTCATCAATTTTCATTTGTAACCTCAAGGACCTATTTATCTTTCTCAGTGACAATTTTTTCCTTTTTAGGTTTTGTAGCAAAAACTCAGTGGACAATTTACACAACAAAATAAGGGGGTTAGGTTTTGCTTTGTTTAGCATTAAGGGATTTCACTCAATGAGAGGTAGGATTTTTTAGAAGGTATGATAGCATGGACAAAACAAGCCTTACTAACACAGCAAAATCAAGTGAACAGTGAATGGGTGGAGAAAACACTTGCAACAGAGTTTGCGTAGCGAGAGAGCTTGCACAGGGTTTGCTTAGAGAGGAAAGTGGGTTTGTGTAATAGAGGGTTCTTTTAAGATTGATTTGAGAGGAAAATGGTTGATCACAGGTCGAGGATTCATGCAAATGGATAAAAGGTGGAAAATATGCATGCATGAGTTGGTAGGGATAGATTTTGAAAGGGAAAGTAGTTGTTTTAGCTGATGAGACTTCCTGAGTTGTTTCAAGTAAATTGTGTAGCAGATCTGCACAATGCACACATGTTTTCAATTTCCAAGGTACAAATGTCATGAGATGTGATCATTACCCTTTTTTTGATCTCGTCAGATGTGATGATGATCAATGATCCCTTTGACATGACTTTCTTTCCTAGACTTATGAATCGACTTTGACATACCATTTCCCACTTTGTGACATTATTTCAAACTAGAAAATCAAGGACCTTTACAAATCCTTTGATATGATAGACTCTTATACCCATTTAATAATTGCTTGTCTTTCATGACCTATAATGATGTATTATAAAATAGACACACAACCCTTTGACTCATACCTATAACTTGACTCTCTTTTGACATGCATCTTATCCTTCATTTGATCAATGACCTAAGGCCTTTGAATCACCCCATGAAACATAACACACAAACACACACATCGAGACTCAATTAGGAATGCTTTGGTCTTCCCAAGACCAAGGTATGATTTTACAAACTTTGAAAATACTCCTAACGTTACTCAAAAATAAATATGGTAACATTTGGCTCCAATGGGGATGATATCCTCCCTGTGAGGTAGCAGAGAACAACAGACCATAGGGGAAATCAAATGCATTTGTGGGTGAGGTGCTTCATTTTAGGACCTTAATTCAACGAATGTGGCTGGATGATTGTGATATTGAGCTCCTTGTTGATGTCGAGACCGACGAGGAGCATATCATAGTTGAATTCATGTTGACAACGTACATAGGTAGGGACAATTCCTCATTGTGGCATTGCTCCTGATACTGAAATTGACGAGATTGTTGCTCAATTTGGGTTCTAAGAGATTCAATTTCCTCTTGTTGCCATTGTATGTGCTCCTGTAATCTACCAATGGTGCATTCCGAACACCTGAGGGTGTCCAACGAAAATATTAGAGGCCAGAGATTATTTAATTCTAGTAGATAAGCGTGAATAGGATGCGTCCAAACGATGTTACATTTTCATTCAGAGAACATGAAGCGGAAGCGTTGTCCCAACTGCAAAAACATGATCGGACGTTCTGAAGGTTGCTTGGAGATGACTTGCGGGTATGGATTTCATAACCTTGGAATTTGGTTTACTAAAAGAAGTTTTTATTTATAGAAAGTCTTTGAACAATCTGTTTAGCATGGGTTGGAAAACTGAGCTAGGGTTGCTGTGGGTGTTACGTGATCCCTTTCCATTGTAAGCTATGTTCTGTCGCATTATCTCCTTCCTGTTTGTGTAAGATCTGAATACCGTATCTCACATAGGCAGGAAGGGAGGTCTTACCTTAAACTAGCTTGGTCTGGAGGTTTTTCTCCTCAACCTAAGGAGAAAAAAAGGAAGCCCGAAGATTTTTCTCCTTGACCTAGGGAGAAAAATGGTCATCTTGAGGTCTTTTCCTTAATAGATTAAGGAGAAAGATAGACCAGACCAAGCACCCTAAAAAAACTAGGGATAAATGGGAAACCCTGAAAGAGGGCTATAATCCAAACAAAGCACATATATGATCTGTTTTATATATAAATATTTTGTAGTTCATTTTGAATATTTGTTTTTTGAGAATACAGGTTTTCATAGTTAGTCATAATGCTATAAAAAACTTCTTAATCAGAATTGTGTGGAATTTTTTAAACTTTCAAAGTTTCTAGTGGCCACTCCACCCATCATTAAGGACTTTCACTAATGATGAATAAAATACCGAAACTTTGGAAGTAGAAAAAACTCCACACAATTCTTATCCAAAGTATTTTTACAATATTTTTTATGAATTATAATATCAAAAAAGTATT
>SNQJ01S0056638.1:0-20567 GCA_010110895.2 Picea sitchensis | reverse complement strand
ATATACATTTGTATATATGAATAATTACTCAATGCAACTAGTGCTAAAGAGAGGGTCACATTAGTTGCAACAAGTATTCAAAGATTAAAAGAAACAAATTTCAAGAGTTTTTAGATGATTATTGATTGTTCTATTTTTATTAATGTACTTTGACTATTTCCCATTAAGATCACCATATATTGCCACATAAGAAATACTAATTTATGCAAGAGTGAAGAAATGAATGACCCAAGAAACATTTTATTTGTGACTTCTTAGCCATACAAAACTTAGTGTTGACTATTGAAAGATTTTATAAAAAATAAGCCCCCAAAAATAGTGTATTTTTAATATTCTATCTAGGCACCTAAGAGCCTCAACATAACTAATCTATTGTATTTTACAATTTTTTAGATGGAGGGACATATTAACTAATGTCTTCATTGAATGGATCATAAGACAATGTAGTGGAAAGGTCAAAGAAACCAAGCTCCAAATGAAATAATATGCGACTCCCTTCGTAGATGGCTAAGATTTCTAATCTAGCCATCTTGCACAATTGAATTGACAAAGACAATTAAGCGAGAGAGGGAGCCCCATCCACGAAAACATGTGCTCAATTTTCCTTTTCAACACCTCATAGAGATTTTCCATGTTGGGCCATGCATTCTAGATCTAATTTTTAAAGGGTAAACAAATTGAAGAGTTCTCCCTTCGAGGAATATTTTAATGACAACTTTGATGCCATCCATACATGATGGAACAACTTCTACTTCTATTTTTGAATTTTTGTTGCACAAAAGAAGGTATAAATTCAACATCTTAGTAACCATAAAAGTGTAGTATTGGGTACTTTGCAAGGGTTTGGTAATTTTTCAATTGATGGTTGGGGTTTCCCAAGAGTCTAATGGGGCATTTTATTTTCTGAAGGCCAAGGAACCTACTTGGAGAATTCACTCCTCCATTTGCAAAATACATCCTCCTCTATTTTATATCTTTCTTTGTTTTCCACAACTTTCTTCTTGCAATTAAACTCTGTGGAGTTTTAAGCGGTCTCTTTTTCATTCGTAGTATATAAAATAAAGTTTTTTGTATGAATTCTTGTTGTGACTACTAACATTATATGACTATGAACAATTATATGAATCCGGATCAAATACTAGAAACTTCCCCATAAGTCACAAAGCAATGTTGATAAAAGAGCCAATGTATTTAATATATGGATTGATACAAATCATCAGCAACAAGTGGAAAATCAGGTATGGAACATCAAATTAAGCCATAGATATCAATTTCAAACAAGAAAAATTAAAGCTAGAATTTTGCAGGGTGCACATTTGCATAAAATGGTTGTCTCTCAAGTCTCTTTTCATCTGTGTTAATAGGTAAAAACCCATCTATTTATATTCAATATTATCAATCGTTTCAGAATCTAGTAAATCATATAAAAACAAACTCAGAAAGTTCAAATTGGAAGGATAAATCCAACCAATAAGGCACAAAGACATGTTGATAAAAGAGAGAATGTGTAAAAATGAAAATAAAAATAAAAATGTATTTAATAGATGGATTGATATACATCATCATCAACATGTGACAACTCAAGTATATAACATCAAATTAAGACACAAATATCAATTTCAAACAAGAAAAATCAAAGTTAGAATTCTGCAGGGTGCACATTTGCCTAAAATAGTTGTCTCTCAAGTCTGTTTGTATGTGTGTTAATAGGTAAAAACCCATCTATTTATATTCAATATTATCAATCATTGCAGACTCTAGTAAATCATATAAAAACACACTCACGAAGTTCAAATTGGAAGGATAAATAAAACCAATGGCAATGCCTCTTCCTATAAGCTTAAAGATAAATCTCTTTCATTGCATGGTAGGAAGAAAATCTTTTCAAATTCAGTTAAAAGAATTGGTACATCCCCTTGCTTGCAACAACCCCAATTTGAATTATAATAAAAATATATATTTCCTAGAAAAAATTCTAACTGAATGATGAATAATTTAATATAATTTTGGTGCAATGCAAGTCTTTTGCAACTGAAGTGTACACACATATATATTTCTTGAAGTAAGAAAATCAATCTACTAAGAAAAAACAAAAAACCAAAGAAGGGGTCACCTTTGGGAAATCCTTTCTAGGTTGTAACTTCATATACACTCTTTGGATTTCAAATTAATGTATATCTCATCTAATAATTTTAAACAAACAAATCAAAAGAACACATTTCTGAGATCTTAAGAAAACATCATCTGGAAACAACCTGAAAGGGGATTGTATACTCAAATGCAATGAGTTCACTACCAGCCAAAATTTCTATACACTTCCAATCATAAATTGTATATAACAATGCCACCAATTAACAAACACACTATTAACCACTATCCGACAAAATAAAAAGCATGTACATGTTTGAAATGGAAAAATATTCAACTCCATTATTAAGTTTTTATTTTTATTTTATAGTTTTACATCCACATGAGTCCATTATTTAGATATCCAAAATCAATGTATATACTAATATGTTAGGTAAAGGCATGAAAATAATATAAATGATCTACCATGTAGATTTTTTGTGATGCACATGACTCCACTATTAGTTAGATATCCACACTCAAGTTATATAGTAATGTCTATTATCAAGTAAAGTCATGTGGATAAGATAAATTATTTACCATGTAAATTGTAAATTGTTTGTGATATACATAGGAATTATATGTATGAGGCAAACATATAATGATTCTTATTTCATTTCAATTTAATTTCAAATTTTTTTCATTACTATCCCTATTATCCTTTTTTTTTTTTTAAAGGAAACCCAATTAACATTAGTGATTAAAAACCATGTATTGACATAATTAAATTATTATTAAACGTCTATAAGTGATTAAAAAACATATTCACATAATTACTTTATTATTAAATATTTATATTTTATAGTGAATGAAATTAATACAATACCAAACTATTTTATTATTAATATCTACATTTTATAATTGATGAATCTAATACGATACAAAACTACATTATTATTAGATATCAACATCTTATAGTTATAGTTACTGAAATTAATGCAAACACATTAAAACCTCACAAATAAAACAATGCCTCTTTAGCAATTATTACTTTTTAGCATATTTATTATAATTAGAATAAAAAAATAATATATGAACATAGAATTTTTAAATGAAAAGATTGCAATTATACATAAATTTTCTAAGAAGAATTTCAAAATTTTCTTTGTATGTACATTTACATATACTTTTTCATATTTTTGTTTACTGGAGAATAAAAGAATATAAGTACATTGAAGGGGGTTTTGACGTAGAGATCATCATGGTGCACAATTCTTCAAGCAACCCAAAATGGTACTCTCTATATCTCGTGTCCTCTGATGCCAACTTCCCCACCCCTTTGTTTGTCACCACAAATGAAAATATCATGAAGAAAAGTAGCAATATTATGAGTAGAAACATCGCAAACAATTATTTACATAGCATGCATGAAACCATAAAGAAAGTGCCTATGAATCCATCCAGAGAAACGAACATTATCAGAAGTACAAGAACTACAACCAACTTGGTAGGAACTTCTCACACTCTATCCCATGCGTCATCTCCAGCCACACAAAGAATCTGATGATTGGGATTAATGACATATGGTACATGTTCTGTTATGATTTAACATAAAGGTGGGAGTTTCTAATTCACCCTAGAGATGAATCTAGAGAAATGCATCACCATATAAATTCTTAGTATTGGTGTAATTACTTTGTATTTTGGGAGGCAACATTTTACAATGTTCTTAGTATGATTGAAGAGTTCTGAGCATAATGTTTAGGTCCTTGATATTTACTTTCACTTTGTGTTATGAGATAAAATCATTGTTATGTATTGAATATGTATAAGGTTGAGATTGTTAGGAAATTCAATTGCTTAAATTGCTTTACTTTAAATTATCAACCAGGGAGCTCATAAGGTTGTGAGATGCCGAAAAAATATATGTAGGAGTACACAATTAACTCTAAGCTAAGAAAGATAAAAAATTGTCAAGAACCAGAAAAATCAGAAGATGTTATGTTGTAGGTTGAGTCCTATGGATTTTCAACTATCTCTTGGATTCTCAGGGTTAACAACATTCAAATCTTTGATTCACAACACATTTGACCGGGGGCACAAAATCAAAATTGGGTGACGTAAATGAGTTGTGTAATCTACGAAAGGTGTGTATGACCAATGCCCACACGACCATGGTGCTCAAAATTGCTCGAAACAGGGGATTTGAAATTTCCCCCCTATGTTAGATTTGCATTGCGCCCCATTGAACTAAACCCTAGTTTCGAAGATCCTCTAAAAAACACTTTTTTGGGAAACAAAATAATATTAGAGGGGTCCCCCTAGGTGGAACCTGGTGCCAGAAGTCCAACAGAACTAGTGTTTCGTCGAACTGAGGCATGGTTTGGGTGTTATGGTGAGTTGCAACTTTCCTATTGAAGCCATTGAGGGACACAATGACAATTTGGTCCAGGGGAACATAATCACAACCAAGCAATGTAACTGAGTTCTGTAAGATCCAAATGGTGTGTATGACCAACACCCACATGACCACGGTGCCCACAATTTCCCGACACAGGGGCTTTGAAAGTTGACTCCCTATTTCGAAATTGCATTCTGCCTCATTGAGATAAACCCTAGTTTCGAAGATCCTTTAACGAACACTTTTCTGGGTGAAAAAGTCATAGGAGAGGGGTCAACCTATCTAGAATCTAGTGTAAGGAATCCAACATAAATAATGTTTCATCGATCTGAGGCACGATTTGGGTGCTATGACGAGTTGCAACTCGCCTCTTGAAACCATTTAGGGACACAATGACAATTTGGTCTCGGGTAGACAGTCACAACCATGCGACATAATAGAGTTTTGTACACTCCAGAAGACCTGTATAACCAATTCCCACATTACCATGGTGCCCAAAATATCCCAACACAGGGGCTTTTAAAGTTGACCCCCTATGTTGAATTTTCATTTTGCCTCACTGAGCTAACCCTAGTTCTAGGGATCCTCTTAAAAATACTTTTTTGGGTGACAAAATCACAGGAGAAGGGTCCCCCTATCTAGAATCTGGTGCTAGGATTCCAATAGAACTGGTGTTTCTTCAATCCGAGGCACGATTTGGGTGCTATGGCGAGTTACATCTCACCTCCTGAAGCCATCCAAGGACACAACGATAATTTGGTATGTGGGCATAGAATCAAAATCGGGCGATGTAACTGAGTTCTGTAACCTCCAGAAGGTGTGTATTCCCAACACCCACACAACCACGGTGCCCACAATATCCTGACATAGGTTCTTTGAAATTTGATCCCCTATGTTGGATTTGTATTATGCCTCACTCAGCTAAACCCCAGTTTTTGAGATCCTCTAAAAACCACTTTTCTATGGGATGAAATCACATGAGAGGGGTCTCCCTAGATGGAATTTGTTGCCAAAAGTCTAACAGAACTGGTGTTTCACTCATCTGAGCCACGGTTTGGGTGCTATGGCGAGTTGCAACTCACCTCCTTAAGCCATTCAGTGACACAATGACAATTTGGTTCGGGGGCACAAAATCACAACCGAGTGATGTAACTGAGTTCCGTAACCTTTAGAAGGTGTGTATGACCAACACCCACATGACCATGACGCTTATAATTTATTGACATAGGGGCTTTGAAAACTGACCCCCTATGTCGGATTTCCATTGTGCATCATTAAGCTAAATCCTAGTTCTGGAGATCCTCTAACAAATTATTTTCTGGGTGATGGAATCACAGGAGAGGGCCCCCCCTAGGTGGAATTCGATGTCAGGATTCCAAAAAAACTGGCATTTCATCGATCCGAGGCATGGTTTGGGTGATATGGAGAGTTGCAACTCACCTCTTGAAGCCATTTAGGGACACAATGACAATTTGTTCTGGGGGCCCAAAATCACAATTGGGCGACATAACTAAGTTCTGTAAGCTCTAGAAGGTGTGTATAACCAACACCCACATGACCATGGTTCCCTCAATCTATTGGAACAAGGGATTTGAAAGTTGACCCCTTGTGTTGGATTTTCATTGTGCCTTACTGATCTAGACCCTAGTTGTAGAGATCCTCTAACAAACACTCTTCTCGGTAATGAAATCACAACAGAGGGGTCCCTCGAGATGGAATCCAGTGCTAGGAGTCAAACATAACTAAGGTTTCATCGATCCAAGGCAAGGTTTGATCTATGTGGATATCGGTGGCCACCCACCTTTTCGAGCTGTCTCAAAAGAGTTTTTTGGTAATTTTGGTAATTTACTACTTTTAGCAGTTTTCACTTCCGGAGCCGTTTTGAGGTCCTAAACGATTGTTTTTGCGAAAACATGTTTGAAATATATAAATTCCTTCGATATTGCACCTAAAATGAATCTCCTCGACAATACCTTTCAAACGGGATATCATATGCCTAAAACAAAGATCGTATGCAAAAGTTACGACCCTAGGAAGTTGATGTACTAACTTACCCAAACATGGCCCACATGACTTTTGGCACTTCATCTCCTAGGGTTAGGTTTTTGGATGTCTAAGGTTTTTGGCATTCCTATTTATTGTAAAAAGGACTTTAGAGCCTCATTGTAATCATCTTCTTGTGAATGCGAGTAGCAGTCACATCTCTTCTCAGAGATAAGATGTCACCATTCTAGCGAGTCTTTCACACTGTATTTTTACAGTCTCTCTACATTTCTTTCATTAACAAAAATCGTGTATTACTTTATATCTGTGTTTATGGTTTCATCTCTGACACATTTATCTTATATTATTGAATATTTGTGATATATTTGTGCATTTTTGTATTATATCTCCGCTCTCCTTTCGTGATGAAAATAATTTTGATCAAGGTTTGGGTTCTATGGCGAGTTGGAACTCGCCTCCCAAAGCCATTCAGGGACACAATGACAATTTGGTCTTGGGGCACAAAATCACAACCGAGTGATGAAATTAAGTTCTGTAAGCTCTAGAAGGTGTGTATGACCAACACCCACATGAACATGGTGCCCACAATCTCTTGACACAGGGGCTTTGAAAGTTGACCCTCTATGCCAGATTTACATTGTGCCTCATTGAGCTAAAACCTATTTGTGGAGATCCTCTAAAAAACACTTTTCTGGGTGATGAAATCATAGCAGAGGTGTCCCCCTAGATGGAATATGATGCTATAAGTCCAACAAAACTGGCGTTTCATCGATCTGAGGCAAGGTTTGGGTGCTATGGCTAGTTGCAACTCGCTTATTGAATCCATTCAAGGACACAATAACAATTTGGTCTGGGGCACAAAATCACAACCGGATGACGTAATTGAGTTTTGTAATATCTGAAAGGTGTTTATGACCAATGAACAGATGACCACGGTGCCCACAATCGCCTGACATAGGAGCCTTTAAATTTGACCCTCTTTGTCATGTTATCACTCTGTAAATTTCCCTACCAGTGGAGGCAAGTGACAGAGGTAACCATAAACCAACTTACAGGCTCAAATCTAGGCCTTCCAACCTAGAGAGGGATCTCTCTTTATATATCAGTCAACAATGGCAGGCTATCTAATCAATACAATGGATATATCATTGATGAGGATAGAGTCCAAAATGGGGTTTGGTTAGGCAATAGGAAAAGGACCATTGGGCTATGCAGTCAACCCCTGAAAACGAAGGAAAATAATAACTCATAGGTAGAACTTTCCAAAGGAACAAAGGATAAATTAGGTGATGCAATTTTAGTTTTGAGTTTGGTTGTGTAGGGTGGAAGAGGAAAATAAACATATAACAAAATCATAGCACCATGAAAGATTAATTTTGATCTAGTTAAGAAGAGAAACATAGTTTAAATCACTTGAGTCTAAAGAGCCATTAGATGAATTCTAGACCGTTTAATTATCTAATTTAAACTGAAGAGAATGAAGATGAAATTAAGGACACAAGATGTACATACAAAAATAAGAGTACAGAGTTCAAACCACCGCCATTAGAATCTTTTGCATAAATTTTTTAGGACTTATGCATTTTATTTCATTTAGATTCATATAATATTACAATAAGGATCAAAATGACTATACTTTCTTCCAACTCGCCCCCCTTCACATAAAAATGATCATAATATATAACATCCTATTTACACACTAGGCCACTAGGATTCAGACTACTGCTTCCTAGAATTATGGATCTGGTTTCCTTCAAAGAGAACAACTCCTACGTGATTTGTTAAAAATAGAAGATCTGATTTTGACCATATTAATGTAACAAAAAATATCTTTTACAATCATGTATCTTCATAAAAATTCGACCATGTTGTTCTGATGAATCACCAAGTACATATGGAAAGTATTTCAAGTCAACCTATGCATCGTTGGACAACTCTACCACCTTTGCATAGAAAATTTGGGCTACTGCTGGGCAAGTTCTACCTACGACATTTGTGTAGAAAAATCCATTTTGTTGTAACTTGTGCAGATCGAGGTTGAAACAAATGACTAGGAACTTGTATTTACCTCAAAAATCATATTCCTTTCACCTCATGATATCTTTTTTAATCATATGAGTCTACAACATTTGCGTAGCAAGAACCTGCTATGCAAATGTTGTGTATGACAATTTACCAGTCAAAACAACAACTGTGCCCAGGAAATGTTTTATGCTATCACCCTTGTGAAAACCTTTCTCCAGCATCAAATGCATGCTTCCCACAACTTTTATGACATAAAAAAAAACTTGGGATGAACTCATATCCAAAAATACAAAACTGTAAGGCTTCCTCATTCATATCTCTTCCATTTTAGCAAGAAGGTTCAATTTATCTTTTCCTTCTTCATCAATTTTCATTTGTAACCTCAAGGACCTATTTATCTTTCTCAGTGACAATTTTTTCCTTTTTAGATTTTGTACCAAAAACTCAGTTGACAATTTACACAACAAAATAATGGGGTTAGGTTTTTCTTTGTTTAGCATTAAGGGATTTCACTAAATGAGAGGCAAGATTTTTGAGAAGGTATGATAGCATGGACAAAACAAGCCTTACTGACACAACAAAATCAAGTGAACAGTGAATGGGTGGCGAAAACACTTGCAACAGAGTTTGCGTAGCGAGAGAGCTTGCACAGGGTTTACGTAGAGAGGAAAGTGGGTTTGCGTAATAAAGGGTTCTTTTAAGATTGATTTGAGAGGAAAATGGTTGATCACAGGTCGAGGATTCATGAAAATGGATCAAAGGTGGAAAATATGCATGCATGAGTTGGTAGGGATAGATTTTGAAAGGGAAAGTAGTTGTTTTATCTGATGAGACTTCCTGAGCTGTTTCAAGTAAATTGTGTAGTAGATTTGCACAATGCACACATGTTTTCAATTTCCATGGTACAAATGTCATGAGATGTGATCATTACCCTTTTTTTGATCTCATCATATGTGATGATGATCAATGATGCCTTTGACATGACTTTCTTTCCTAGACTTATGAATCGACTTTGACATACCATTTCCCACTTTGTGACATTATTTAAAACTAGAAAATCAAGGACCTTTACAAATCCTTTGATATGATAGACTCTTATACCCGTTTAATAATTTCTTGTCTTTCATGACCTATAATGATGTATTATAAAATAGACACACAACCATTTGACTCATACCTATAACTTGACTCTCTTTTGATATGCATCTTATCCTTCATTTGATCAATGACCTAAGGCCTTTGAATCACCCCATGAAACATAACACACAAACACACACACCAAGACTCAATTAGGAATGCTTTGGTCTTCCCAAGACCAAGGTATGACTTTACAAACTTTGAAAATACTCCTAACTTTACTCAAAAATAAATATGGCAACATTTGGCTCCAATGGGGATGATATCCTCCTTGTGAGGTAGCAAATAACAACAAACCATAGGGGAAATCAAATGCATTTGTGGGTGAGGTGCTTCATTTTAGGCCCTTAATTCAACGGATGTGGCTAGATGATTGTGATATTGAGCTCCTTGTTGATGTCGAGACCGACGAGGAGCATATCATAGTTGAATTCATGTTGACAACGTGCATAAGTAGGGACAATTCCTCATTGTGGCGTTTCTCTTGATCCTGAAATTGACGAGATTCCTGCTCAATTTGGGTTCTAAGAGATTCAATTTCCTCTTGTTTCCATTGTATGTTCTCCTGTAATCTACCAATGGTGCATTCCGAACACTTGAGGGTGTCCATCGAAAATCTTAGAGGCCAGAGATTATTTAATTCTAGTAGATAAGTGTGAATAGGATGTGTCCAAACGATGTTACATTTTCATTCAGAGAACATGAAGTGGAAGTGTTGTCCCAACTGCAAAAACATGATCGGACTCTCTGAAGGTTGCTTGGAGATGACTTGCCGGTATGGATTTCGTAACCTTGGAATTTGGTTTACTAAAAGAAGTTTGTATTTATAGAAAGTCTTTGAACAATCTGTCTAGCATGGGTTGGAAAACTGAGCTAGGGCTGTTGTGGGTGTTACATGATCCCTGTCCATTGTAAGCTCTATCCTATTGCATTATCTGCTTACCGTTTGTGTAATCTCTGAATACCGGATCTCACATAGGCAGGAAGGGAGGTCTTACCTTAAACTAGTTTGGTTCAAAGGTTTTTCTCCTCAACCTAAGGAGAAAAAAGGAAGCCCGAAGATTTTTCTCCTTGACCTAGGGAGAAAAATGGTCATCTTGAGGTCTTTTCCTTAATAGATTAAGGAGAAAGATAGACCAGACCAAGCACCCTAACAAAACTAGGGATAACTGGGAAACCCTGAAAGAGGGCTATAAGCCAAACAAATCACACATATGATTTGTTTTATATATAAATATTTTGTAGTTCATTTTGAATATTTTTTTTTTGAGAATACAGGTTTTCATAGTTAGTAATAATGCTATAAAAAACTTCTAAATTAGAATTGTGTGGAATGTTTGAAACTTTCAAAGTTTCTAGTGGCCACTCCACCCATCATTAAGGACTTTCACTGATGATGAATAGAATACTGAAACTTTGGAAGTATAAAAAACTCCACACAATTATTATCCAGAGTTTTTTTACAATACTTTTTATGAATTATAATATCAAAAAAGTATTTATTTAATTTGATTTTTTTTTCTTTAATCTTATAAATTTTTTATTATATTTTAATATTAATTTTTTTTTTGTACTTCTAGGTGTGGTACAACATTTTTCTATAAATGTGGCGTTGCAATGAAGGTATCACCTTGTAACTGTATTCTTGAGCACACCATCATTTTCCGTGGAATCAATTTCACTGGAATCTTTCGGCTAGATGATGAAGAAATATAAAATCTATATATCATATATATCATTATTTTAATTATATCTAGTAGGTGATAATGATATATTTTGAATTTATGTGGTTGTTATATTAAATCAATAAATATGAAAGTATTTTATTTTTTAATTATGTATATTTTTTGTGTTTATATATATATATATATATATATATTTGTTTCCAATGATATACATTTGTATATATGAAGAATTATACAATGCAACTAGTGCTAAAGAGAGGGTCACATTAGTTGCAACAAGTATTCAAAGATTAAAAGAAGTAAAATTTGAGAGATTTTATATGATTATTGATTGTTCTATTTTAATTAATGTACTTTGACTGTTTCCCATTAAAAACAACATATATTGCCACATAAGAAATCCTAATTTATGCAAGAGTGAAGAAATAGATGACCCAAGAAACATTTTATTTGTGAATTCTTATCCATAAACAACTTAATGTTGACTATTGAAGGATTTTATAAAAATGAAGCCCCAAAAAATAGTGTATTTTTAATATTCTATCTAGGCACCTAAGAGCTTCAACATAGCTAATCTATTGTATTTTACAAGATTTTAGATGGAGGGAGATATTAACTAATGTCCTCATTGAAAAGATCATAAGACAATGTAGTGGAAAGGTCAAAGAAACAAAGCTCTCTCTCTCTCTCTCTCTCTCTCTCTCTCTCTCTCTCTCTATGCATGCATGCATGAAGCTCCAGATGAAATAAGATGCAACTCCCTTCGTAGATCTCTAAGATTTCTAGTCTAGCGACCTTGCACATTTGAACTGACAAAGACAATTAAGTGAGAAAGGGAGTCCCATCCACAAAAGCATGTGCCTAATGTTCCTTTTCAACACCTTATCTTCTATTTTATATATTTCTTTTTTTTCCACAACTTTCTTCTTGCAATTCAACTGTGTGGCATTTTAAGCGGTCTCTTTTGCATTCGTAGTATATAAAATAAAGTTTTTTGTATGACTTCTTGTTGTGACTGCTAACATTGTATGACTATGAACAATTATATGAATCTGGATCAAATACTAGCAATTTCCCTATAAGGCACACATATATGTTGATAAAAGAGCCAATGTATTTAATAGATGGATTGATATACATAATCACCAACATATAGAAAATCAGGTATAGAACATCAAATTAAGCTATAGATATCAAGTTCAAACAAGAAAAATCAAACTAGAATTTTGCAAGGTGCACATTTGCATAAAATAGTTGTCTCTCAAGTCTCTTTGCATGTGTGTTAATAGGTAAAAACCCATCTATTAATATTTATCAATAGTTGTAGACTCTAGTAAATCATATAAAAACACACTCACAAAGTTCAAATTGGAAGGATAAATCCAACCAATAAGGCACAAAGACATGTTGATAAAAGAGCAAATGTATAAACATGAAAAATAAAAAAAATGTATTTAATAGATGGATTTATATAAATCATCACCAACATGTGGCAACTCACGTATATAACATCAAATTAAGACACAAATATCATTTTCAAACAAGAAAAATCAAAGCTAGAATTCTGCAAGGTGCACATTTGCATAAAATAGTTGTCTCTCAAGTCTCTTTGTATGTGTGTTAATAAGTAAAAACCCATCTATTTATATTCAATATTATCAATTGTTGTAGACTCTAGTAAATCATATAAAAACACACTCACGAAGTTCAAATTGCAAGGATAAATCAAACCAATGGCAAGGCCTCTTCCTATAAGCTTAAAGATAAATCTCTTTCATTGCATGCTAGGAAGCAAATCTTTTCAAATTCACTTAAAATAATTGGTATATCCCCTAGCTTGCAACAACCCCAATTTGAATTATAATAAAAATATATATATCCTAGAAAAAGTATTACTGAACGATGAATAATCTAATATAATTTTGGTGCAATGCAAGTATTTTGCAATTGAAGTGAACATGCATATAGACTTCTTGAAGTACGAAAATCAATCTACTAAGAACAAACAAAAAACCAAAGAAGGGGTCATCTTTGGGAAATCCTTGCTAGGTTGTAACTTCATATACATCATTTGGATTTCAAATTAATGTATATCTCATCTAATAATTTTAAACAAACAAATCAAAAGAACACATTTCTAAGATCTGAAGAAAACATTATCTGGAAACAACTTGAACGAGGATTGTATACTCAAATTCAATGAGTTCACTACCAACCAAAATTTCTATACACTTCCAATCATAAATTGTATATAATAATTCCACCAATTAACAAACACACTATTAACCACTATGCTATAAAATAAAAAACATGTACATGTTTGAATTAGAAAAATATTGAACTCCCTTATTCAGTTATTATTTTTATTTTATAGTTTTACATCCACATGAGTCCATTATTTAGATATCCAAAATAAATTTATATGCTAATATGTTAGGTAAAGCCATGCAGATAATATAAATGATCTACCATGTAGATTTTTTGTGATGCACATGACTCCACTATTAGTTAGATATCCACACTCAACTTATATAGTAATGTCTAATATCATGTGAAGTCATGTGGATAAGATAAATTATTTACCATGTAAATTGTAAATTGTTTGTGATCTATATAGGAATTATATGTATGAGGGAAAAACATAATGATTCTTATTTCATTTCAATTTAATTTCAATTTTTTTCATTACTATCCCTATTATCCGTTTTTTAAGAAAAAAAAACCCAATTGACATTAGTGATTAAAAACCATGTATTGACATAATTAAATAATTATTAAATATCTATAACTGATTAAAAAACGTATTGACATAATTACATTATTATTAAATATTTATATTTTATAGTGAATGAAATTAATACAATACCGAACTATTTTTTTATTAATATCTACATTTTATAGTTGATGAATCTAATACAATACAAAACTACATTATTATTAGATATCAACATCTTATAGTTATAGTTATTGAACTTAATACAAACAAATTAAAACCTCACAAATAAAACAATGCCTCTTTAGCAATTATTACTTTTTTCGCATATGTATTATAATTAGAATAAACAAATAATATATAAACATAGAATTTGTAAATGAAAGATCGGCAATTATATATCAATTTTCTAAGAAGAATTTCAAAATGTTTTGTGTATGTACATTTACATTTACTTTTTCATATTTTTTTTACTAAAGAATAAAAGAATATAAGTACATTGATGGGGGTGCTGACGTAGAGATAATCATGGTGCATAATCCCTCAAGCAACCCAAAATGGTACTCTCTATATCTCATGTCCTTCAATGTGAAATTACCCACCCCTTTGTTGGTCACCAAAAATGAAAATATCATGAAGAAAAGTAGCAATATTATGAGTAGAAACATCGTAAACAATTATTTACATACCATGCATGAAACCATAAAGAAAGTGCCTATGAATCCATCCAAAGAAACCAACATTATCAAAAGTACAAAAACTACAACCATCTTTGTTAGGAACTTCTCACACTCTATCCCATGCCTCATCTCTAGCCGCACAAAGAATCTAATGATTGGGATTAATGACATATGGTACATGTTGTGTTATGATCTAACATGAAGGTGGGAGTTTCTAATTCACCCTAGAGATGAATCTAGAGAAATTGTTCACCATATAAATTCCTATTGGTGTAATTACTCTGTATTTTGGGAGGCAACATTTTACAATGTTCTTAGTATGATTAAAGAGTTTTGAGCATAGTGTTTTAGTCCTTGATATTTAATTTCACTTTGTGTTATAAGATGAAATCATTGTCATGTATTGAATATGTATAAGGTTGATATTGTTAGGAAATTCAATTGCTTAAATTGATTTACTTTAAATTATCAACTAGGGAGCTCGTAAGCTTGTGAGATGCTGGAAAAATATATGTAGGAGTAGGAAACTAACACTAAGATAAGCAAGATAAAAAAAATCAAGAATCGGAAAAATAAGAAGATCTTATGTTGTAGGTTGATTCCTATGGATTCTCAGCTATCTCTTGGATTCTTAGGGTTAACAAAAGTCAAATCTTTGATTCACACCACACTTGACCGGGGGCACAAAATCACAATTGGGTGATGTAACTGAGTTACGTAAGATCCGAAAGGTGTGTATGACCAATTCCCACATGAACATGGTTCCCAAAATTGCCCGATATAGGGGATTTTAAAGTTTCCATCTATGTCATATTTGAATTGTGCCCCACTGAACTAAACCCTAGTTCTGTAGATCCTCTAACAAACACTATTTTGGGAGACAAAATCACATGAGAGGGGTACTCCTAGTTGAAATATGGTGCCAGGAATCCAACATAGCTGGCATTTCGTCGACCCGAGGCATGGTTTGGGTGCTATGGGGAGTTGCAACTTGCCTCCTAAATCCATTTAGGGACACAGTGACAATTTGTTCTAGGGGCACATAATCACAACCGGGCGACATAATTGAGTTTCGTAAGCTCCAGAAGGTGTGTATGACCAACTCTCACATGACCACGATGCCCACAATCGCCCAACACACGGGATTTGAAAGTAGTCCCCCTGTGCCAGATTTTCATTGTGCCTTACTGAGCTAAACTCTAGTTCCATATATTCTCTAACAAAAAATTTTATGGGTGACAAAATCACAAGAGAGGGGTCCTCCTAGTTGTAATCCGATGACAAGAGTACAACAAAACTAGAATTTTGTCGATCCGAGGAACGCTTTTTGTGGTAGGGTGAGTTGCAACTCGCCTCCTGAAGCCATTCACGGACATAATGACAATTTGGTCTGTGGGCACAAAATCACAATCGTACGATGTAACATATTTCTTTAAGATCCGAAAGGTATGTATGACCAACAACCACACAATCATGGTGCCCACAATCGCTCGACACAGAGGCTTTGAAACTTGACCTCCTGTGTCGAATTTGCATTCTGCATCACTGAGCTAAACCCTAGTTCCAGAGATCCTCTAAAAATCACTTTTTTGGGCGAAAGAATAATAGGAGAGGGGTCCCCCTAGCTGGAATCTGGTGCCAGGAATCTAACATAACCAGTGTTTCATCGAACTGAGGCATGGTTTGGGTGTTATGGAAAGTTGCAACTTGCCTCCTAAAGCCATTGAGGGACACAATGACAATTTGGTCTAGGGGAACATAATCAAAACCGAGTGATGTAACTGATTTCTGTAAACTCCAAAAGGTGTGTATGACCGACGCCCACATGACCATGGTGCCCACAATTTCACAACATAGGGGCTTTGAAATTTGAACCCCTATTCCAGAATTGCATTGTGCCTCATTGAGCTAAACCCTAGTTCTGAAGATCATCTAACGAACACTTTTTTGGGTGACAAAATCATAGGACAGGGGTCCACCTACCTGGAATATGGTGCCAGGAATCCAACATAAATAACATTTCATTGATCTGAGGCACAATTTGGGTGTTATGACGAGTTGCAAATCAACTCGTCAAACCATTCAGGGACACAATGACAATTTGGTTTGGGGCACACAATCAAAACCAGGAAACATAACAGAGTTTTGTAAGCTCTGGAAGGCCTATATGACCAATTCACACATGACCATGGTGCCCAAAATATCCCAACATAGGGGATTTGAAAGTTGACCCCCTGTGTCAAATTTTCATTCTGCCTCACTAAGCTAAACCAAGTTCTGGGGATCCTCTAAAAATCACTTTTCTAGATGACAAAATCATAGGAGAGGGGTCACCCTAGCCGGAATATAGTGCTAGGATTCCAATAGAGCTGACGTTTCTTCGATCCAAGGCACAATTTGGGTGCTATGGAGAGTTTCATATCGCCTCTTGAAGCCATTCGGTGACACAATGACAATTTGGTATGTGGGCATAAAATCACAACTGGGTGATGTAACTGAGTTTTGTAACCTCCAAAAGGTGTGTATGAACAACACCCACACACCCATGGTGCCCACAATATCCTGACACATATGCTTTGAAATTTAACCCCCTGCATTGGATTTGTATTGTTCCTCACTCAACAAAACCCCAGTTGCAGATATCCTCTAGAAAACACTTTTCTATGCGATGAAATCACAGGAGAGGGGTCCCCCTAGTTGAAATCCGATGCCAGAAGTCTAACAGAACTGGTGTTTCATCGATTCAAGCCATGGTTTGGGTGTTATGGCGATCTCTGGAACTAGGGTTTAGCTCAATGAGGCAAAATGCAATTCCGGAATAGGGGGTCATGTGGGCATTGGTCATACACACTTTTTGGAGCTTATGAAACTTAGTTACATCAGTCGGTTTTGATTATGTTCCCTTGGAAAAAATTGTCATTGTGCCCCTTAATGGCTTCAAGAGGCAAGTTCAAACTCTCCATAGCACCCAAACCATGCCTCGGTTCAATGAAACACTAGTTCTGATGGACTCCTAGCACCATATTCCAACTAAGCAGACCCCTCTCCTGTTATTATGTCATCCAAAAAAGTGTTTTTTAAGGGATCTCTAGAACTAGGGTTTAGCTTAGTGATGCAGAATGCAAATTCAACACAGGGGGTCAAGTTTCAAAGCCTCTCTATCGAGAAATTATAGGAACCATGGTCGTGTGGTCGTTGGTCATACATACCTTCTGGAGCTTACAAAACTCCATTACGTTGCTCGATTGTGATTTTGTACCCTCAGACCAAATTGTCATTGTGTCCCTGAATGGATTCAAGAGGCGAGTTGCAACTCGCCATACCACCAAAATCGTGCCTCAGATCGACAAAATGATATTTTTATTGTACTACTGGCACTGGATTGCAACTCGGAGGACTACTATCCTATGATTTCGTCACCCATAAAAGTGCTTGTTAGAGAATATTCAGAACTAGAGTTTAGCTCAGTAAGGCACAATGAAAATCTGGCACAAAGGGGCTACTTTCAAAGCCCATGTGTCAAGCGATTGTGGGCATCGTGGTCATGTGGGAATTGGTCATACACACCTTTTGGATCTTACAAAACTCAGTTATGTCGCTCAGTTGTGATTATATGCCCCAGATCAAATTGTCATTGTGTCCCTGAATGGCTTTAGGAGGCAAGTTGCAAATCACCATAACACCCAAATCGTGCCTCGGGTCGATGAAATGTTAGCTATGTTGGATTTATGGCACCATATTTTATCTAGGAGGACCCCTCTCATGTGATTTTGTCGCCCAAAACAGTGTTTGTTAGAGGATCTACAAAACTAGGGTTTAGTTCAGTGGGGCACAATGCAAATCCGACATAGGGGGCAACTTTCAAATTCCCCCATGTTAGGCAATTTTGGGCACCGTGGTCATGTTGGAATTGGTCATACACACCTTTCGG
Source organism: Picea sitchensis (assembly GCA_010110895.2). Classification (NCBI taxonomy): domain Eukaryota; kingdom Viridiplantae; phylum Streptophyta; class Pinopsida; order Pinales; family Pinaceae; genus Picea; species Picea sitchensis. The sequence continues at coordinate 1,924 of SNQJ01S0056638.1, read as the reverse complement.
AGCTTATGAAACTCAGTTACGTTGCCTGATTGTGATTTTGTACCCCTGTTCAAGTGTGGTGTGAATCAAAGATTTGAATATTGTTAACCCTGAGAATCCAAGATATAGCTGAGAATCTATAGGACTCAACCTACAACATAAGATCTTCTAATTTTTATGATTCTTGACATTGTTTTATCTTTCTTAGCTTAGAGTTAGTTGCCTACTCCTACATATATTTTTTCGGCATCTCACAAGCTCACGAGCTCCCTGGTTGATAATTTAAAGTAAAGCAATTTAAGAAATTGAATTTCCTAACAATCTCAACCTTATACATATTCAATACATGACAATGATTTCATCTCATAACACAAAGTGAAAGTAAATATCAAGGACCAAAACACTATCCTCAGAACTCTTTCATCATACTCAGAACATTGTAAAATGTTTCCTCCCAAAATACAGAGTAATTACACCAATAGGAACTTATATGGTGAACAATTTCTCTATATTCATCTCTAGGGTAAATTAGAAACTCTCACCTTTATGTTAAATGACAAAGTCGCACTCCTCGAGCATGCTCGCTCACATAGGATATTCTTCTCCTCAACGTCCTGAAGAACTCCAAGGTTCCTCTAATTCCCTATCGGGAATTTTCCTTACCCGCAACACTCTTCCACTGATCCCCCTTAATGATCGGGAAATCGGACCTCGGGATTTCACGAATCCTCTGGTCGCGCACCTCGTGCTTCACAATACCCCAAAAACCGATGGGTAGTGACCAACGTTTTACTGTTCCTATCGGGAATCCTTCCTTTGGGATTTCGGAACTTATGCTGTCAAAAATAACTTACCTTGTTGATCCCCGATTTTCGATATGACGATACGCCTATGCGCACGTGTGGGTTGACTTTTCCACTCCTGTTCCAACACCTCTGTCGGGATTTTGGGATTCGCGGGATCGCGAATCCTGATGTCGATGGACTCGGGACTTCCCTTTCCCTGATACCTAATATGGGGTGACACCTGTCCTCCACTTACTCTCTTCGTGGCCCACACTGCCCTTCCATCGAGATATCGCATTTCACGATTTCTAGTTGCACGAGTTATCTGCCTTTGAAAACTCTGATGCTTCGAACTCCGAATCCTTGGGATCTCCTGACACGCGTCTCCACCGATGGACGGTTCTGATCCTGTCGGGATATTGCGGATCGCGATTCCTGATGTTGCGATTTCCTTTTTCCCGGAATTCACGAAANTCAAGTCTCTTAGAAAAAGAGAACTCTTTGCATGCACTCCTTGTGGCAACCCTTCAACCTCGACTGAGTGTTGAAGTCTCTCGACTCTGCGCACTCCTGCAGCAGCAGTCTTTCGAGATTTTCTCAGGTTCGCCACCTTGAGACCTTTAACCAGCCTGCGTGCTCCTTGCACGACACAGAGCCCGACTGCACCCACGAGACGAATGAGAAAAAAAATCTATCTCTAATTGAACCCTGCTGTCAACGCACTCCTTGCAGACACTTCAACTGCACTCCTTGCAGGAAGTTTCTGGCTCAAAATAGAGAAACAATTGAAACTAATTCCGTCTTCCCTTCAGACTTCAATTCAACCATGAAATCACATACACAGCATATAAAATCAAATGTATAACAGGATGTAAGCATTCGTGAGCCTATCAACATCAACATACAGAGAATCAACACAAACCATGAATTTGAATCAGAGTTATTCTATTAATTCAAATGTCTATACATGGGTGTTCTTCACACAGTTCTCTTCTTTCTCTTCTCTTCCTGAATGCTTGATGATAATACAATGATACAATGGGGGTGTCTATATCTGTTTTCCCTCTCGGACTCTAGGCTATCAAATCTAGAATTGAATTCCTATCTAACTGCATTAAATCTATTAAATGTCGACTATCTACCTAAAGGACGAGAGCTTA
>SNQJ01S0056637.1:24736-64390 GCA_010110895.2 Picea sitchensis | reverse complement strand
GAGGACAGGTGGCCTCACACCGGGGATCGACATTTCGGTACTCGGGGACTAGGAACATAAGGACTCGGTATCACGAGTAGCGATACCCCGAGGATTGACCGTTGACTATCGGTTTTCGGGATTGCGGCGGTTGAGTGACTGGGAGCAGTGTCACAAATCTCGCGATATCGCGAGACCCGATCCCCCGATTTCCGAAGGGAGGATCGTGTGGAATTATAACTGTGGGTAGAAGACTCCCGAGGGAGTTGGAAGGGCTTGGGCTCTTCGGGTCGAGGTTTGTGGAGGTCCTGGTGGTGCGACCGTCTACTGAGGGGAAGGTTGCGTCAGGTTTAGATTAATCATAGAACCAATCAACCCATTCACAACGTGAGAAACCCCAGGTTTGTCATAGCCAAATGGTAGGGGTCTTAGTACATCATGCAGTATTGTGTATAAGTAAATCAATTGGGCATATATGAGGTCGAATTGTTGGGCCTTGTTGATGGATTCCTCTTCTGATTGAGGAAAAGTGGATGCTACATCCTTGGAAATCACATGGACAAGTGATTTAAGAAACTAATCGAGACGTTGTTCTTTGGTGGTTTCTTCTTTACACAAACTATGTCGCCAACACCATTCATGGATGTGGTCGGTGATATACATAGCAATGGTTTGTTTGAAATTAGAGGTAATTTCTAAGATAGTATCATGATGAATTGGTAATTGGAAAAAGGACGGAAAGGCCTTGGCCAATGATTCAAAGGTCACATGGGACCCTGATTGTTCGTCCACATACCATTTGGCTGATGAACCAGTGAGGGTTCGTTGAAATAACCTCAAGCAGATGGAATCATATATGATTTTGTTTGACGAGAACCATAAGTGGAAGGTCATAACATGGTTGGCAGGGTCTTCCCCTAGTTTTCCTTCAAACTTTGGAATGTCTGAAGGAAATTTGGTAGGCATATTGGACCAAGTGGCATTGTGTAAAATGGGGTCATTCATGAGTTTGGTTAAATCAGGAATGTTGAGGGATGCCAAGTATGGAAAAGGGGGATTTGACAGAGAATTAGTTCCATCCATTCTATGTATTGTAGGTAGTGGACCTGCCCCTTGAGAGAGATTTGGTTTGTTTGTACTTCCTCTTTGAGAAGAAGTTTGACCCCGCCTCCTTGTGAAGGAGAACCAATACATGGATTTCCTTGGGTATTTGACCCAAGCAAAGTGGAACCAAGTAAATCCGATCCAAATATAGTATCACTCACTAGGGTGTGAGATGGTTGAGTCGGTGAGTTGGCGAGAGTAGGGACTCCTCCTAGAATAGGAGGGAGATTCCATGAGCATCTAGAAAGAAGGGGATTCTATGGTTCCCCTATGGTTTCGACTAACAAAGTGAATGTGTGAAAATGGTGACAAGAGAGAAATAAATGAACAAGAGATTTTTATATTTTTTACCTTCACAAAATAGTATAACTCACAATTGCATGTAATCAAATGAACATCATACATAAATCAACTATAAAATAAACAAGAATGTGGATAGGTGGATTTTGTCTGTGTGGGGAAAAAAACAAAAATAAATGTGTGTGTCTTAGAATACCTATCATCCTTCCTCTCAATTTAGCACTAGGCCTTCCATTAACACTCGACAGTGGGGTATGAATCCACCAGAAGAGGATCTAGTGAAGGTTGAAGTAGTCAGTTATAATGTAGGGTAGAGGGTGCATATCCTGAAAGAGTTGGCGATATTTCCCAATAGCCACAAAAAATATGACCAAGGTGTGATTGAATCCCACAATCGCCACCTGGGTAGATATCATATGTTTTTCCACTAAGTACCTCGGTCAAAGTGAGACATTTAGATTTTTAGCCTAAAAAATAGGTCACGGGCTAGATACCGTCACAAGAGTTGGGTGATTCAAGGAGGGATGCATAGAACAACTGGACCTCAGCCTTTGACCCTTCACAAGTATCTCCTTGCCTTATGTCATAGGAACACTTGACTTGGAGGATTTGAAATATCCCTATTCTCAACTTCTACTGTTTCAAAATGTGAGAACCTGATAATGGGGGGTTATTTGGATGCCTACCCCCGAGATCCTACCTAGACTAAAAAAATTATTTTGGGCACCTCATTTGGAGGAAAATTTAGTGTGTTGTTAGAAAATTTTTAGATGGAGTAGGCTAAGAGATTGGGGTCATGGCCCACCTCGTTTGAATTAAATTGGTGTGGATAATTTCTAAAGAAGTAGTCAGATCTTTTGGAGTTCCTTTTGAATTAATTTGTGGGTACTTAAAAAAGAAAATTTACTTCGAACTCCACTATTCTAATATAAATTATGTGTGTGATGAGTGGATTTGTGTGTAAGAAAGTGAAAAGTGTGAAAAATATTTTAATAAGTTAAGTGTAAGATTGCAGCATGTGTACTTTCTGTGGTCCTTACAAATCTTCTTACCTAGGTTACTAAGTTATTTGGTACAACCTTGCAGAATATTTAAATCCCTAGAGAACTATAAATGTGGACATATGGGTCCTTACTTGATCCTTTAAACTCCCTAGAATGATGTCTATACTAGAATTTTTTTTTAAACTAAACTAGGATTGTAGACATGTGGGCATGTATGGGCCTGTTACTTGATCTTTTAAACTTTCCTAGGGTGTTGTCTAGACTAAGAAAGCATTTTGAAACTATCCTAACATTGTAAACATGTTGGGATGTATGGGTTGTTGGAATTGTCACAATTGTTAGCTTTAGATTATACTTCTTTTACTTATGGTTCTTTAAGGGATATTTTGGTTCTACCTTGCTATCATAGATTGATCCTAGTTCAGATTTGATAAGCTCCCAAAAAAATACCTTTAAAACTATCGGCCCCTGTGGAAGAACAAAAGGAAACACAACACACATAATGTACTGCCCAGTCTCACCCAAGATAGCTCTATGGGTGTCTGCAATCGTCAGGTGTTTGCAACCAGTGAATGAGTGGAGATATGCGGTTGTACTCTATGTTTTCCCTTGACCAAGTTTTGAGGGATATTGATCAAGTTTGACCTATTTTGGGACTTCGACAACCTATCGAAGGAGGAGCACAAGACAGAGCAGAGATCGCGGAATATCAACCCCTTTTTGGGTCCTTTTTGGGTTATGGGATTATGTAATGGGAATGGGATGTCGGCCCATGGGTTTACCCATGTTTAGTCCTATTTTGTAAAGTATAAATAGATGTATAGGCAATATAAGAAGTAGAGGTATATATGTGATAAAAGGCCGATAAGCTAAGTGCTAAGTGCAATTGTGGTTTGTAAGTGCTTTGTGTATAACTGGGAGAGACTTGCATAGCTAAGTGAAAGTGGTTGTAACAGACCGTGGAAGGATTTGTTCTATAACATGAGGAGGGAGGATCTAGCGAGGTGCATAGATCTCCTGTCCTAGGTGGAGTAGGATTTTGGTGGCTCTATGCTTGTAACTGATTGACTGAAGACAATAAATAAGAATAGTTGGTGGACGTAGCCCCAAGGTGGAGGTGAACCGCATAAATATTGTGTTGCCTTGCTTTGTTCTTTGTCATGATGTGTTTATGTATTCTCTAGCTAAGTGCTTTGATATAAATATACAAATTTTCTTATGCTTTGTGCTAATGATGTGTAAGAATCTTAGATCTAACCTCTATGAATGTTCTTAGTGCTTGATCTGCTAGATCTAATCTACTTGTTTATGATAAAGTACTTATATACATTAGATCTGGGTGAACTTTATGATGCCCTGTTTTATCTGCGAAGTAGATATTGGTCAAGTATCAATGAATGTAAACTTCTCACAGATGTGTGTCCTAGCTAAGGTTGCAAACACCTGATTCCTACAACCACTCCTACCTCTACCTCGGGTGAGACTTCATCTTATTCGTAGGTGTTGTCGAAAGGGTCGGTAGTTAGGGTTTTTTTGGTGTGTTGTTGTAGTGTTGAACCCTGGGTATGCCCCTATGCAAACACTCTATAATATTTATTCATCCAGTCTAACATCTAACTATAACATTCATTATATCCATGCATGTGGAATACCATATCTACTAGTTAATTCATTCATATAACATTGAACATTTAACAACAAATAAAGATGCATACATTCATTCACATAACACAGGTATTACCATGGTTCACCCCCTCCTGGGATACGTCCACAAAGATCTAGCTCTCAATCTTCTTATTTTGATTCAGTAATATGTCATGCCGCTCGTGTTTATATTTTGTATCTCACTCCCCTCAATAGGCTCCTCGATCCCTGTGAGGCTAACTAGATTGCACCAAGCTCCTCAGCCTGTGATATAACCCTCGGGATCGAGTAGCTTACTACTTCTCCAGCTCACCAGCTTAATGACTCATACAATTCTTACAATTCTCTCTTCCTCTATGTCAATTTCTCCTTTTCTCATCCTTCTAAGTACTACTTATTTATATCCTTGGCTCAACAAACATTACAATACATTACAAAAACCTTAACCCTAGTGTCATTAGGTCTTCCTTGCATGCATGCCTCACCTGCTCCACTTGCACATGCTTCTTTTCCTTCCAGCTTTCTTTTCCTCCTTGCATGCTTCTCTTCCAAAAATAGCCTTTTCTCCTGACTAGGCTTGCATCAAGGATGATTTTAAGGATGGATTTTTTTTTTTAAATGTAGAAACCTTGGCGAATCTTACTAATCCTTCATATGCCAACTATAAATGTTTGGCGATATTTTGTAAAAATATTCAAATTTATAAGTATTTTATATAGTTTTTATAAAATTTTGGCGAGTTTTAAGGTAAAATAATTTTATCCTATAGAATTTGGGCTAATCATTTTTAAAATAGTGAATCTCGTTTTTGGAAAAACCATGGAAAATTAGCCCATGAGAAAAATTTAGCCCCTAAAATCATCCATGAATTGCATACAACAGGCCCCCAACACTGACATGTGGCTTGTCCCGAGCCACCTAAACCTTGTGCACTTCTTCAACAACTCCTGTGAGAGTCTGGAAATTCTTTGTGGTTCCTTTGCTTGTGTCTAAGCCTAGGCGGTATTTTCTCTGAATGCGTCCACTTCTTGCATTGTAACCTCTTTGTTGTTCATCTCTGCACACTCTGCCTGAATTTGTGCCATGTTCTTCTTTTCTTCTTCTACTTGCTCAATGACCTTCGCTCCTTGTTCTTGGAGTGATTCCATTTGATCTTTCTGATCCTTATTTTGTGTCTGCGTGGCTATGAGTTATGCTTGGAACTTATTCATATCATGTACTCCTTTGAGGTGCTTAGTGATCAACATTGTCTTCTTCCTCTGCTTGAGGTCCTGGATAACTGCACTTATCTTCTCCTCTTCATGGTCCCACTGTTGGACCTGTTGATCCTGTTGGGTATGTGTTATATTCTTTGCATGTGTGTGTGGGTGGGTGCGTCAGATACGACAACTACGTCTGACAATCCCTTCACCTAGAGATTTTCCATGTGCGTCGAGCACTTTCCTAGGGGGGTCCCAAGGGGGGTAGGTATGCCCCCCCTGATTATGCGCAGTGCCCCAAAATTATGTTTTGGGCGGTTTTTTGCTATTTTTAGCGGATTTTTCTATTTTTAGCTGATTTGTAAATTAATCCCAGATTAAGGGATCAGAGTTTTGGTATCTACGGAATACCTAAAAACATTGTATATATTGTATGGCGAATGGTGAAATTCGATATAATGAAAATACGAAAGGTTTTCCCGATTGAGGGTTTCTGGAAAAAATCTCTATGTACTCTGTGTATGAGACATTGATTAATTTCTGTATTGCTTAAGAATCTATATGCATTTCTTTACTTCGCAGGTTTAAAACTTACAAATCCTCTTCCATATTTTTCCATAGCTATGTTGCTTCATCGAACAAGTCAACAGCTACACAGACTTGTCATTCTATCTCCTCCATCTGCCCTGTTGCTTCTTACTTCCTCTACTCCTTTACCTCTAGGGGAGTGGTAGGGATGAGTTGTTCTCGGAGGTTCTCTATATCCTACTTGTATTGATCGAATGTTTGCACAATCGGATCAATATTCTTCATCTTCGTAATCTCTGTTATCTGTGCACTCTTTGGAATTCCGTCATAGGCTACAACCAATCCCTTCTCAAGCTTATTCACATGATCCTTCTCATCCTTGGTCTTGAGCTTAACTTCCTCGAGAACCAACTCCAACATTTCTTTGTTTTCATTTTCCTGCTACAATTCTGTTGTGTCTATGTGTGTGCCCGATTGTACCTCTTGCATGACATTGACTTGCATTTTATACAATTCCTTGGTTGGTATCTGCGTCAGTACCAACTATATTTGTTCCAGGTCTTTCAATGGTTTCTGGCCAACAATTTCATCCATGAACAACATGTTGGGTGTAACGTGAAAAGTGGAGCTCACCTGTTCCATCGTCTGGATCATATCCTGCTCGCTTGGCACATATTTGGCTCGTATTTGTGATGTTGCGGGGACTACCTCTATTTCTCTATCAACCCTCTGTGTTTATCTGATCTGCTCGAGGAGCTACCTCATGTCTTCCAGTTCCTCCTAAATCTTGTCCCTCTAGTGTTGGGCATCATCAAAATCCTTCGTTGTTCGATCATGGACCATTTGGGCCACAAGGTCTGCATCGTCTTCAATGATTGTGTATTTTGGTGGTGTCTTGTGCACCTTAGTTTTCTTGCACGCACCCCTCATTTGTATGATTGGCCTCTTGGTCTGGCCTTTCTCCTGTTGAGTAGCACTTGATGTGGTCCCTTGTGCTATCTCCATCTATTCCTGTGGTGCCTAGGTGTTGTTCTTCTTCCCTTTCTGGGTACCTTTCTTGGACACACCCTCTTTCTTCTACCACGTCGCGTTCTGACCTAGATTTGGATTCTGGGGCACCCCTTTGTCTCTTTCAAGTGTCTATTCTTACCTTACATTATCCTCCTTGTTCGCAGACATATCTTGATTCATGGATGGAATTCTCCAGTCATCATGCCAATCCTTGATGGCCATTTCTACATCTTCTTCCTTGATGCAGTACCGCAGTTGTAGCCATTCGTTCTCGGGGTCCTTCCATGATGGTATCCATATTGTGTTCCTTTCCACTTTAAATTTGGCTATGATCTGATATTGCATGACCACTTCTAGTGTAATCCACCAAGTGTTGGCGATGTTTTTGTGCAAGTCATTGAAATACCCTGCAAACATGCCTACACTCACACTTTTGTTCTTAGGGTCTAAAGTTCTCCTCAGTGATAGGTATCATGTTTCACAGAAACAATTGGATCTCTCGGAAAAGTATGTATACTTAGGCTCCCTCCATCTGATCAACATGATCAGGACGAGTAGCAAAGAATAGTGATTTTTTTCCCCAGGTCCTATGCATCCTTCCAGTATTCCAGGAACATATTTATAAAATATGGGGCCTAGATAAGTATGGCGCCCTCCGCACACTTTGTTGCTACTGCGACGACCCTGGCAAAGACTTCCTCCTTACAACACTTTCTGAGTAACTTGCACGCCATGATTTTTGTGGCCATCCTTGTGGCTATGTCACTAATGCGCTTAATTATGATTATGCATGACCCTCTTTATGTACCATACATATTCTTCATTTCCCCAGCCAATGACTTCTCCTTCGTTTTTTCATCGAGGTACTGTGCGGGTGTCCCCCCCCGAGACGATAGCCCTGTAATACATGTAATGAGCTCTATGTCTATTGAGACGGGCTCTTCCACCCATAGGTATCCTCCATGGGTAACTTCCATCAGCTTCTTGACGCAATTGGTTACATCCCGGGCCCTTCCAAAGTGCGAGATCTACAACAAGCCTAGAATCCTGGTTTTTGCCAGTTCGACTTGTTGGGGTCCTATAATCATAGGTGACTTGATTCTTTAGTTATCTATTTGGCATTTCTCTCATGATGAAGACATATGGCTTGCTGGGCTCGGTTGATTTCATTTTTCCTTCCATCCATTTCACCTGATCCTTCATCACCCTACTGCACCTTTCATTCCCTCACCCTAAATTTTTGCACCCCTCCGCCATTTTCATCCCTACATGAATAAACAATCTTAATATAAAAGAAATTAGGTTAATAATAAATGGTTAGTGACATTTTTTAATACTAATTAGCATAATAAATTTAATTTAATTAGATTAGTTTAATAGGCTAATTAATTAGTTTAAATTAATAGTGTTAATAATTAGTAATTAGGTTTGGTCCCCGAAGTGTAGGATAGTCGGTAACAGAGTGTGTTGTTAAGCCACTCCGTGATGTTAAAGTCACCGGTTCGAAACCTGCGGGGACAAAAAATCCAACCATGTTAAGGGTTGGTGTGGCTCAGGCCGAGTGCGATCCCTGGGTGATTTTGACGGCTTAGATGCCTTTGAGTCGCGGTTTCTCAAGCCATAGGTTAATCGCGTAGCCAACAGGTCCCGCACAAATTAACAAACAAAAAATAATAATTAGTAATTAGGTTTGGATAAAACATTAAACTAAAAAACAAAACCTAAAAAACAAAACAATATTAAAATACATATATATAATAAAACAAAACGTAAAAAAACCAAAATCATAAAGCAAATAAAACAAAACTTAAAAATTAAAACAAATTATAATAACATAATAAACATTATAAAACAAAAAAAAATTAAAAATATAAAACATAATAAAAATACATAAAATAAAAATAAAAACAATATAAAACATATAAATAAAAAATAAAAAAACAATATAACAAAACATAAATAAAACAAAACACGTAAAACTAAAAATAAAAACAAAAATAAAAAACAAAAGGAAATAAAAATAAAATGCACCTTATGCACATATCCCAAAATAAATTAAATCAACGTTGTAAATTATTCTGGACCCCCTGCAATCAGAGACTTAACGAGGGGGGGGGGGTCCAAAAGTGAAACCACCATGGGAAACTTGTCACAACCATGTGAATTCGAACCCCCCCCCGAATACCACTTACCACCCTATGGGGGGTCTGAAATACCACCTTCCCCATCCAAAACCACTTTCCCCAAAATAAAAATAAAACTATTTTTTGCACAGTTTTTACCACTTGTTTTTCAAGAGAGATTACGGGCAAACCAGAAGGAATTTTGAAAAATAGAGAGTTTTTTCTCCAAAACTGGCGGAAGAACAATAACCTCTCTAAGTTGTTGAATAGGTATCAAGAATTTGGAGAATCAAAGCCATCTCTGAGCACCATTTTTAAGGTTTCCAGTATTCCTGATTTTGTCCTGATTTTGTGGTAGATGTTTTGGAAAGATGGATATGAATTTGGAAAAACTGAGAGAGGTTTTATTCATAATAGGATCATCTACAAAAAAATCCCCCAGTTTTTACACAGACATCTCATATTGGGAGTAATGAATACTTCATGGGAACCTATTTTTCATAAATTCAAGAGACAGAAAGTCAAAGGACAGATGGCAAAGAGATCATATTCAAAGGCATAGATCACCCACATATCCCATCAAAAAAGTGCCAGATCTCTGAATGATTATCAATGATCTTTATATCTTTGTAATCCGAAATCGAATTGGTTTAGATTTTCCTAAATTCAATCCTGGTCATTAATGATAGGATCATTGTAAATAATTTATAAATACTTATAATTTTGAAGTATCAGGGGTTGATCAGTTGGGACCTATTAGAAGGATGGAATTAATATTGTATCAGAGCTCACAGGGCCACAGTCTATCAAATGCAGTAATACAACTATAACAGTTGCAGGATTCTAGTGTCACTCATGTTGGTGAAGTGTTTCTCAATGTAATTATGTCTTCTCTATTTTCATATGTGTTTCTTTTCTCTATTGTTTTAAAGATAATCAAGTTCAGGATTTGTTTTAAAACACCTTGTTCTAGTTTAAAGCAATATCAATGTTTTCCACTTGAAGGTTAAATCCAAGATTCTTAATTGCCTTGTTATAACCTAATCCACCCATTAATCCTTACCAATCATTCATCAAATTTTAAAGGATCCAACAAAGTGCCTACCTTGCCCAATAAGTTTTCCTGTAGAACTTGCCTTTAATGAATTATATCTCTTTGAATCCATTGCCCAATGGCCTTCCTTTCCTCTTATAACCAAAAATCTAAAAACCAAACTCTGTACTATTATAACTAGCCTAACATCCAATCCAAACAAAGCTAATTCAGATAGAGAGATCCCTCTATGAGTCTTGGAGGGATAGATCCTTGACTCCAAAGTGGTTTTGTAGTTACCTCTGCCCATTTTTTCTTCATCCTGAGAAATTACAGAGTGCTAACATAGTGGCGACCATACTGGGGAGTGTTCCTCAGAAAAGTGTATCAAGTTTCAGATATAATTACTGATAGTGGATAGTGATCAGACACAAGAAGGTTGAATCATCCACCTGTCGATTCCCATCAACTCCAATCAGTTTCAAAGACTCCATTGGAGGAAGAACTTGAAAAAATGACAAGACAATCTGAAAAGATCAGATATGCAAGTTGGAATTTCATCCAATACATAATAGGTTTTATTTTTAATTATTTCCTCTCTTTTTATGATCCCGACCAAGACCATATTGTTGAAACTTATGTTGATAAAATTCAACATGAGGAACCTCAAGAGATCAAGCCCAGTTTTACAGCCCCTGTGCATACTCCTACACCTATAAATATTCCACATAGATACAAGCCTCTTATCTTACCCCCCATACTCCATGATTTGCCTGTCAATTACTACAAATATCTTCCCAGGTTTGATGGAGAATATGGTAACATCACTGCTAGGAAACAAATTCAGGGTTTTGAGAAATTTCTTGATCTTTTTGAGGTTGAGGAAAATGATGTCTGCATCAGACATTTTTCTCTCTCTTTGGAAGACATAGCTAGGGAATGGTTCAAAAGTTTGTCAGTGGGAAGAATCTCCAATTTTCATCATTTTGTAGAAGTTTTCCTTGGTAAATGGGAGATCAAGAATTTTGTTTTTCTCATTTTAGAAGAGTATGATCATTTGAAAAGATAGCCAGGAGAGACAGTGCAACACTTTTCAACCAGATTCAATCAATTTTACAATTCCATGCCTGTTGATATAAGACCACCTCCTGGTTTAGATCTATTACATTACCCATATTCCTTTGATTCAAAGATGGAATTTTAGTTGAGATAAAGGAAAACTAATACACTCAAGGATACGAAGGACAATGCAACTAGTGTGGAAGCTAATTTGTTTATCAAAAGGTCAAATATCAAGGTAGAAGAAAGCGATAAAATAACAAAGGAGCAGCTGAAATATTCAGAAGCTAAACTGGACATTCTGGCTAGCACAATGAAAGAAATGATGCAGAAATTCATCATGGGAAATGAACTTGTTGTTCAAGGGCATCATGTTCCATTGGTTACAGAGAAATAAAGGGCCATTGTTCCTAAACACTTTGCATCTCACCCTTGGTATCATAGATCAGAAGAGGATTATTTCATGTATTCAATTCACAACATGGACACAGATGAAAATCCAAATCAGTTTGTAGAGGAGCAATCAATTGATATGATGTGTATGTTTGATGGAATTTCGTTTATGGATGATCTACCCAAGTATGATCAGTATGATGATGATTATGTGGTTGAAATAGATGTTGACTATTCAAAGCAACCAGTGGCATGCTTTTGGGAGAAGGAAGCTCAATTACAGATCAAATATGACAATCAACCTTTGCACAACAATTATGACAACAATGAGGAAAATGAAGCAAATCTTAGAGTAAGTGAAAGATCTATTCCCTTATGTTTCTCTTCATTTCAGTTTTTGAGAGAAAACTATAAGCAAATTGTAAATAGTAGGTATGGAGAATGTTCTAATGAATCAATGGGAGATGTAATTGATGACATAGAAGTTGTTCTTGATCCAAATTTACATCCCCTGAGTTACATTGATCTTCAAACAAAAGATGAATTAATGCATTATAACTCTATACCATTAACCTTCAATTCATTTCAGTTTTTGAAGAAAACTTTTAATCATGTCATGGATGATAAGCACACAAAAAATCAGGAATTTGTATTGGAACCAATAAAATAGTCATCTCAGTCCATGCAAGATCCAATAGCTGATGTGTTGGATGACTTGTGTTGTCAAAGTCATGTTTCATTTGCCAGTTATGGAATTAAAAGGATTTGCGATTTAGACATGATTAGGCAATCAATTTCATTGTTTGGTCTAGCAGGAGACTCTTTTGAAAGTTCAACAAAACATTTGCAGTCATATCAATAATTGTATAATGATGTAAAAAGCATATGTGTCATACCCAATTATGACCATAAATGTTTTGAAAGTCAAGAAATAGGTCTTGTCTTTCCTGATTCCATAGTAGACTACATGGAAGATTTTTTTAGCATAAAAGACCAATCATTTTTTCAGTAGTGGCCATTACACTTTGGATTTTTGACTCTGTGGAAAAAAGGTCAAGTTGTCCTTTTGATTGTGCTAACAAGTAGTCAAGCAATCCATGCGTTTCAGCAACTACTTGACTGGCTTCATTGGCATTTTTGTATTATTTGATTCAACATGATTTTCAATAGTATAGAGTAGGTAGCAGTGTGCAAATAAGATCATCTCTTTGAGAATCCCTTTCAACAATTTTTCAATCTCAATTTCAAAATTTCAGTCTTCAATTTGATTCGGTTTCAGTTGAAAGATCAGAATAGTTACAGGTTACATAATAAATTTTTGGGATCAGTCCAATGGATAAAGCACTGGTCAGCATGTTCAGATTTTGGTGGTTCTTGTGAGCTCTTGAAAGAGATTTCATCCCTAGGTGGAGCCTATGTTGGGGTCGTATAATCATAGGTGACTTGATTCTTCAACTATGTATTTCGCATTTCTCTCATAATGAAGACATCTAACTTGTTGGGCTCGGTTGATTTCATTTTTCCCTCCATCCATTTCACTCGATCCTTCATCACCCTGCTGCACCTTTCATTCCCTTACCCTCCATTTCTTCACCCCTCCGCCATTTCCATCCTTACATGAATAAACAAGCTTAAGATAAAAGACATTAGGTTACTAATAAATGGTTAGCGACATTTTTTAATACTAATTAGCATAATAAAGTTAATTTAATTAGATTAGTTTATTAGGGTAATTAATAATACATAATTAATTAGTTTAAATTAATAGTGTTAATGATTAACAATTAGGTTAGTAATTGTGTTAGGATAAAAAATTAAACTAAAAAACAAAACCTAAAAAACAAACAATATTAAAATACCTATAATAAATAAAACATATATATAATAAAACAAAACATAAAAAAACAAAAATCATAAAACAAATAAAACAAAACTTAAAAATTAAAACAAATTATAATAACATAATAAACTTTATAAAACAAAAAACAATTTAAAAATATAAAACATAATAAAAATACATAAAACAAAAATAAAAACAATATAACGAAACATAAATAAATCAAAACACGTAAAACTAAAACTAAAAACAAAAATAAAAAAACAAAAGTAAATAAAACAAAATTATTAAAACAAATAAAATGCACCTTATGCACATATCCAAAAATAAATAAAATCAATGCCCGTAAATTATTCTGGACACCCCTGCCATCCAAGCTTTAACAAGGGGGGGGGGGGGGGNCCGAAAAGTGAAACCACCACGGGACACTTGTCACCACCATATGAATTCGGATTCCCCCCCCTAATACCACTTACCACCCTAGGGGGGTCTGAAATACCACCTTCCCCATCCAAAACCACCTTCCCCAAAATAAAATAAAAAATGGTTTTTGCACAGTTTTGACCACCTATTTTTTGAGTGAGATTCCAGTAAAACCAGAAGGAATGTTGAAAAACTGAGAGAGTTTTTTCTCCTCAACGGGTGGAAGAACAATAAACTCTCATTTTTTGCATAGGTATCAGGAATTGGGAGAATCGAAGCCATCTCTGAGCACCGTTTTTCAGGTTTCCAGTTTTCCTGATTTTTTCACGTTTTTGCGGTAGATGTTTTGGAAAGATGGAGATGAATTTTGAAAACTCGAGAGAGTTTTTATTAAGAAAATTCTCATATACAAAAACCTCCCACATTTTTTACACAGACATCTCATAATAAGAGAAATGAAGACTTCACTGGACCCTATTTTTCATAAATTCAAGAGGCAGAAAGTCAAAAGACAGATGGCAAAGAGAGCATATTCAAAGGCAAAAATCACCCATAGATCCCATCAAAAAAGTGTCGGATCTCTGAATGAATCACAATGATTTCTATATCTTTGTAATCCGAAATCGAATTGGTTTAGATTTTCTTAAATTCAATCCTGATCATTAATGACACGATCATTGTAAATAATTTATAAATACTTATAATTTCGAAGTATCAGGGGTTGATCAGTTGGGACCTGTTAGAAGGATGGAATTAATATTGTATCAGAGCTCACAGAGCCACAGTCTATCAAATGCAGTAATACAACTATAACAGTTGTAGGATTCTAGTGCCACTCATGTTGGTGAAGTGTTTCTCACTGTAATTATGTTTTCTCTGTTTTCACATGTGTTTCTTTTCTCTATTGTTTCAAAGAGAATCAACTTTAGGATTTGTTTTAAAACACCCTGTTCCAGTTTAAAGCAATATCAATGTTTTCCACTTGAAGGTTAAATCCAATATTCTTAATTTCCTTGTTATAACCTGATCCACCCATTAATCCTTCCCAATCATTCATCAAATTTTAAAGGATCCAACAAAGTGCTTCCTTGCCCGGTAAGTTTTCCTGTAGAACATGCCTTTACTGAATTAGATCTCTTTGACTCCATTTCCCAATGGCCTTCCTTTCTTGTTTCAACCAACAATCTAAAAACCAAACCTTGTACTCTTATAACTAGCCTAACATCCAATCCAAACAAAACTAAATTAGACAGAACGATCCCTCTTCAAGTCTTGGAGGGCTAGATCCTTGAATCAAAAGTGGTTTTGTAGTTACCTCTACCCATTTCTTCTTCAGCCTGAGAAATTACAGAGTCTTAACATGAATTCCCACTATTTTGGTTGGTTAATTGGTTCGTCGAAGGGTCCTATACCCACAGTATCCAAGTAAACTTTCTTGGAAAACTCTGGAAACTTGTCCTTGTCGGTCACATCGTGATCGGAGTACCGTAGTTTTTCCACATGGCCTAACATGTTACCTGCTACACGTGCCCCATCTGGAATGCACGATAAGAATATGGATGTGGAAGCTTGCTTGCACAATGATCTTGCTACTGTTTGCTTTCCCTTCCATTGTGGTGGTTGACTCAAGGTTCCACCCTACATTGTTCTCTCTTTTGTGTACTCCTCTGCCCGTCCGATTGCATCTAGTACTATGCCCTCCTGTTGTTTCTCTGGCGTGACAGTGTGTGATCTTTCTAGTGAGACCATTTATGTATGGTTCAGGACTGTCCCATTAACTCTCGGGGCTTATTTAGGTTTTTCAGGGTGTGAATGATTTCCTGCGTCCTCAACCTACTGGCCCGGTCCAACTTCCAACATATCAATGTCCATGTCCACTGGTGCAGTCTGTTGGGTTTCCTCCATGACTGGTGTGGGGATTTCTGGTTCCATGTTGGGCGACAAGATTTCATCCAAGTTTATGAATTTTGGAGGTCAAGGTGGTTGTTTTTCGCTTCCCTATGGCTGCGATGGTGATATGGAATTACTTTGAGGTCGTCTGCAAGCCTAGATCGAAGCTCCTAGATTGGGTGGTGTCATGGTGGCAAATATGTTCTCCGCCGAGCTTAATTTTCTCTATAACTTCTGCAACTTCTCTCTCTACTTTGTATGCTCTATTTCTATGTTCTTTCACTAATTTCATAATAACCTTTCTGATCCCCACGTGCTATATTTATATAGGAATCATGTGAATATTCTCGGAGATGTTACCCAAATTGCATTTTAAATGAACTAGTGCTTCCTACATAATTTCCATTGAATTCCTTTGATGTCGCTAGTTGGCGCGATTAATGTGGCATCCCATCACTCGTTGTTGTCATTCAATTTTTATAGTCATCGTGAGTTGGTGTCTTTTCACCGTACCCACCATTTCTATTGTTTCTTCCTTTTAATGACCATTAGTCCTTTATCCTTCGTGCCAACATTCCCGAGTGCGTGTGCACATTCTATTTTTGGAACGCTACCTCGTTGTTGCTATATTTTTATGTTCAACGCAGTCACCCCTCTATTGTTGCACTTTTTTTTTTTTTAGTGCTAGGAGGTCGACTATCCCTATAAAGCTTCAGTCGACTCCCATTGATCCTCCCTCTAAGTTATGTTCATGCTAAATCCTGCAACTGTATAACTCCCCCATCTATGACAACCTTTACTTCATATGGTCCCAGCCAATGCATTCTTAGTTTTTCGAGGTGTTGAAGAGATTTATTGTTGTACACCAAGACTAAGTCTCCCTCAGAATTTTTCCTCTTGATATGTCTATCATGCCAAGATTTGTCCCTTGATTTATGTACTTCTTGGTGAAACCCTACTATAATCCTATCGTGTTCCATGATCATCAAATGACTTAACCTTTCTTGTAATTTTCCTTTCTCTGTCATGTTTGTAATTGTCGCGACACACAGACTAGGTACCGGAAATTCTAATGGCACCAATGCTTATTTTCCATACACCAATCTAAATGGTGTTTTCCCTGTCAATTTTTTGCATGTGGTATTGTATTCCCACAGTACTGTTGGTATATTCAAGTCACAATCATCCCTATTAACATTGCAGATATTTGTCAGTGCATTTTCAAGGATATTATTAAATGCTTCCACTGTTCCATTTTCTTGAGGATGATAAGGTGTACTATTTTGATGATAAAATTCAAACTCTTCAGTCATATCCTTAATAGTGTTGTTAATGAAGTGAGTTCCTTGGTCACTCATCAAAATCCTTGGGCATCAAAATCTAGTGATCACGTGCTCAAACAAGAAGTGTGTTGATGTCTCTGCACTGCAATATTTTACTGGTGTTGCTTCGGCCCATCTAGTCAAGTATTATGTCATAGTAATAATGTACCTTGCTCCTGATCTCTTTGTTGGTGGGATAATTGGTCCCACAAAATCTATTGCCCATTTGTCGAATATTTGCAAGGTTACTTGTGGTATCAGGGGCATCGCATCCCTTCTATTCAGTTTACCAACCCTATGACATACATCACATCTCTAGCATTGGTCCTTTTAATCTATGTGAACAGTCAGACACCATAGTCATTTGCGCAATACCTTATGCGTGGTAGCTTTGCCTGCAAAATTTCCTCCTGTTATTCCCTCATGGGATTCTACTAAAATCCTAGTTCTTTCATGTTCTAGCACACATCTTCTAAGGATTCTATCTGCACCCATTTTGTATAAGTGTTGTTGGCACAGGGGCATACCCAGGGTTCAATGCTCAAGAGCGCACCAACAAAACCCTATCTACCGATCCTTTCGGCAACACCTGCGAAGCAAATGAAGTCTCACCCAAGGTAGAGGCAGGGCTGGTTGCGGGACTCAGATGTCTGCAACGTTAGCTGGGACACCGATATGTGATTATATATTTTACATGGCACTTAGCATAGATCATTCATCAATATTTAACCCTAATGGTACTTCGCAGATAACACAAAGCATTGCAGTGAATACTTATACTAAAGATGATTTAGTACTTAGCCACAAAAATATAGATTAGATTCAGTAGATCAAGCACTAAGCATATTATATATCAAATATAATAGTCATTCATATATCCTAAGCATGGAGCATAACTAGATCTATTTAATCACAGCAAGCACTTAGCCAAGAAGGAGATAAACACATTAGGTTGAAGCACAGAGCACAATACACACAGTTACCATGGTTCACCCCCAACCTGGGGCTACGTACACAAAGTCTTCTTCTTTATATTATATCGATCAAGCGGTTACAACACAGAGCTTCAATGACCCTTACTCGCACAGGACAAAATATCTGCGCAGCTCACTAGATCCTTCTTCCTTGTACTTCATCACAAAACTACAACAACTTGCACTTAGATTTTCAATCTCCTTACAATCATGCACAGAGCACTTACAATATACATCCAATCACATAGATCCGTCTACTAGCACCAAGCCTTTTGCTATACACCACATAGATGTACTACTACTCTCTACTTACATTGCCTAAGTATCTATTTATAGATTACAAAATGGGCCTAAGCGTGGGTAAACCCATGGGACGACATCCCTTTCCCTTTACATAAACCCAAAACCCTAAAAGGGACCCAAAAATAGGTCTTGCTTCCCTAATTTTTGCTTCACGTTGCGCTCCATATTTGGCAAGCTGTCGCAGTCCCCAAAATGGTCAAACATGACCAAGTATTCTTCAAAAATTGGTCAAGGGCCAACAAGCCCCCAACACTCACATGTGACTCGTCCTGAATCACTCAGGTCTAATCAATCCTGGCTCGAATTCATCGAGCTTGGCTTGAGCTTCTTTGATCTGATGCAGTGTGACAACCTCTTTCTCAGTAAATTCTTGGATCATTGTGTCATTGAGTGGTCCTTCCAGGCACTGTTCTGCAATGATGACAACCTATTCGAGTTCATCTCCCTGGCTTTCAAGTTCATCAAATAGTTTGCATGCCTTTTCTTGGATTGGATGAAGTCGTTGGGAGACTTCCATCACTTTACTTTGTAGTGTATGTACCTATTGTTGGGTTGTGCATTGTTCTGTGAACTTCTTCATTCTTTCAACTAGGATCAAACTCTTTATCTGCACTTGTAGCATGTCTGCATGTTTCTTTTCTTCTTGGATTTGTGCCTCCAATGTATACAATTCTAAATTCTCTATGAGGGTTTCATAAGTCTGGGTTCTTCTAGCGCTCATCTACTTGCATTCCAAGGAAAAGGTTTTTAATCAGCCAATTGTGCTTCGAGTAGTGGCCTCTCTTAGATATCTTATTTCTTGGGGGATCTCGGGCACGGTGTGAAGATCCATATCCATGATGTGATGTTGGATTTGTTGGATTAATTTTTCAAGTTGGGTCACTTGCTATGGGAGATGGTCTTCCATCTTCACTTCTATGACAACCACAGAGTGCGGTACTTTGTGAACCCTTTTCTGTACTTCAATTTGCTCTACTAGAAAATATGCCTTTTCCTCATCCCACTTCTCTTTCAGGGCAAGATTTTACCATTATTCCTCATTCTGTTGTTCTATAAGTTATTTATGTTCTTGCATCAAAGCCTGGGTGGCTTGTGATGTGTCTTCTTGAGCTCGTCGAAGGTGAGCTTCGACTTGATCAGTGATCTGGTGTAATTGAGTGGGCTCATCGCATGTTCCTAATGTTACTCTTATCAAGAGAACTGTAGAAACTTCTTGGATGGACTAGAGTGCCTGCTGCACTTCTTTGAGTTCGCCCTTGATTTAGTTGAATAGATCCTCCTTCTTTTCTTCTTACTTTTCTGCGAGCTCTAGTGAAACATCATTCAGCGTGGCAATTAAGAAGACGAGGTCATCTGGGGTAAGGGTAGTTTTAATCTTGGTCTAGGTGGCCTTAGATTTCTTTTGAGAGGAGGGATTTGGTGGTGTCATCTTTCTTTTCATGGAGGGATCATCCTCCTCTCTAGGTGGAGTAACCTCGCCTCTATTTTTCTCAACTTCTGTACCGCCTAACTCATCACCATCACCTCCCTGCGTAGGTGAGAGTGAGGTAGTCTTCATGGACATGATAGGGACATATTCAACTTTGTCATCCTTCTTAGTCCTTCTTGGCCCAGGTGTATCTGGCATAGTTTCAGGGATTTCCTCGTCGGACATGTCTGCGGGGTCCGCTGCAACAAGGAGGTCCGCCGACCATTCCTTGGTAATCTCCTCCAAGTCATCTTTTGTCAGCTTGTAGTAGGATTAGAGATGTTTTTTATGCTCATCACTGGGTGTTGTAATATAGGTGAAGTGGCGGTTCACGCTAAATTTAATCAAAGGTATAAACCTATGAAGTACGTTTGGGGTGATTCACAGTGTAGACTGAATTGCATTCTTTAGTTGGTTGAAGTAGGTGTGGAAGACAACATTGGATTTCCACTGCTTGTTCATTTCGTTGGAGTACCACAATGTACAAAACTTCACGGCTAGTAGTTCGAAAGGTTCGATCTCCGAAAAAGTGGCTCCCTCTAGTAGTTCCCAAGCGATGAAAGCGATGAGTATGAGAAACCAACTAAAGTGTAACTCATACCCTTGGTCTTGTGCTCCTCTACAATCTAGCTCTAACTGGTTTACAAGATACTGTGCCCAATTCATCTATAGTCCCTCGCTGCACTTCCTTGTGAGGTCAGCTATGAAGCCAGTCACCTATGTTGGCCTGATCTTACGAACTAACTTGCCCATGATCATTTGACATGCAAGGTGCACTATGCCACTCTGGATAGAGGCTACATTGTAGCCTCGTGTACCCTTCTCTACATCTCCATAAGTTTCCTTTATCTGCTATGCTAATGCTCGGTCTGAGGTATTTCTTGGGTAAAAGTCCTGTGGGTCAGGGCCTTGCATGCTAAGTCTTTTGATCTGATTGATCAAATTTAGATCCACAGTGATGTGGCGGTCCAACCATAAGTATCCGCCATGGTAGCAAGACAACATAAACCTAATGCATGCATTGACTTTCTGGTGTCTGTCGAAGTGAGGGATATTCATTATGTTGAGCAGTGTGGACTGTGCGAGGTTCTGGGTCTAGTATTGCGGGACAATCTTAGGATTTCTACCTTTGGTCTTGGTTAAGTATTTATGCGGAGCTAACATGCTGTAGGTTTTGTGATATCCAAGGTTAAAATCATGAAATTTCAGTGTTGCGAGCTTATCCTGGTCAACACGTATTGCGCGTACCCCTTTAGAAAGATTCACAGTGATCAAGGTGTACTCAAAGTCTCTGGGTACACTATCACAGTTAATCTTGCCGCTCAAAGGTGGTATGTAAACTGACATAATGTGCGGGATTAGATTGGCATTTGCAATATCGTCTATGTGCTTTGTTCTTGTCTCGGTCATGGTTCTGGAAGGTCCTGCTCCGTGAGCAGTGGAGCGAGAATTTTGCACTCCCCCTGTCGATGATTCTTGCACACCTACAGACATCCTTCTCTCTGACATGACTCTCTCAGCCATTAGGTCAATCAAAACTTCTTCAATTTCTTTCTCAACAGCGCTGAGCTCATCCGACATACAAGCTTGGGTCCACTAGATCAGGTGTGAAAATGGATTTAGAGACAATGATGAACAATATAGGAACAAGAAAATGATCACAGGGTGAAGTAATCTCAAGTTTTGGGCTCAAATTCTCACTTAGAAAAAAGTATTCTCGGTGCGTGGCACGACGGACTAACTAGGGAAACTTAGCAACGTCTGCTTGCAACGAATATGGGGCCTTCATTAACTCCGTTATATCTATTCTGGTGTTGTCCAACGGTCTAGTGGGAACCCATAATTGATTTTCGACCCATTTGGGGCAGAAGTCGAATGGTTATATTGGTCCAACAGTTATATTACTGTGCCATGGTGAAGTTCCAGATGTCGTTGTTCTGATATCTTGACGAAGCTCAATTCTTGTGATTTTTCCTTCTGCAAAGTTTCCTCTGGAATATTCTGTAACTTTTCGATTTTGGCCCTCTTCTTACTTAGCTTCCTAGCCTTTTTCCCAGTGAGCTTAGTCTTGGTCATCCTTTTTCCATTATAAGTCTTATATTCTCTCGACATAGTCACTTCACGCTACTTAGGTTATTTCTTCAGATCCAAGGGTAATACTCCATCATATGGATTAGGTAATTCGGTCTTTTGTTGTTCATCTAACGCTCTTATAGCTTCAACATCCAGGTCCCTGGTGTTTAACAACTGATATCTATTCTCTTGTTCCTCCATCAAGTAGGCGATCCTTCTAGTCATAAATTCCATGAGTTCTTGCTTCTTCTGTTCTAGTGCTTCCTTTTCTTCTTTCCTCTGGATATGGTCTTTTTCAATCTAGATCTTTCCTAAAAGAGCTGGAAATGGGGCATGGTCCTCAATAAATCTAATTACTTCAAACTCTTCCTCTGCCGAAGTTCCATGGGTACTCATAGCTATCTGGGTAATTCTTCCACATAGGGTTACCATTTTTCCTTTAAGTAATCCGATGGTTCCTAGTGAAGGGACTAGAGAAGGCCTTCCTAGGCTTTCCCAAGTGCTTTCTGTCATAATGTTCATCGGTGTTCCCTCATCCATAGTACAGTCAATGTCGAAGTCTCCTATTCTTACTTCGATTTTCTCCCTTTCTTTGAAGATCTCTGACAAACTGACATCTTATGATCATCTAGGGTTTCTTTTATTTTCAGTAACATGATCTCTGATTCTTTCTGGGGTTCTTCCATAATTTTAGTCTCTTGATCTCCTTTAGAGTTTTCTTGTTCCATATTCAGTCTTTCAAGTCTAGCAATCATTCTAGGGAAATCCAATACTTCATGGTCCATAGCTTTACAACAAAGGCAACTAGGGTTTTTCCCAGGGCATTCCTTAGAAAGATGTCCTGGTCTTCTACAATTGTAACAAAGAGTTAATCCTCTCTTTCTCATCCATGATCCCCAACTCTTCTTGTATTGCATGCTAGGATTATGATGGCTAGCCTGCAAAAATTTCTTTCTAGGATCCTGCATCCATTGGTTAGTCCAAAAATTCTTTCTATGCATAGGTATACCATATATTTCATGATTCCTATCAGACCTATTCATATAAAACTTTCTTTTATCTAACAATGCTCTAGTTTTCAGGCTAGGACAAAATTTATCAAGTGTACCTAAATTCATGCTTCAGAAACAAAAAATTTCCACTTATCTTACCTATATAGAGCAAAAATCTTTCAGAACTAAAACTTGAACTATTCTTACCTTTACTATAGGCTAGAGCTTACAGATCTTACCTCTTTTCTACGAAAATTTATACTTTTACCTTTCTTAGAGAATAAAGTGTCCAGATCTCACTTCTTTTTTTGATATCAACCTCTTTCTTGCAGATCTGACCTCTTTCCTTCATATCTGACCTTTCTTTCTCAGCACCAAGCTTCGCAGGTCAAGTAGAGTAAGGCACACTAGGGCAACAGATCTACGCATAGATATTATTTTGCACAAATCTTTTTCTTCTTTAGTTCCCAGCAATCACAGTTCTATATCTCGGCAACGGAACCATTTGTTGGCACAAGGGCAGACCCAGGTTTAAATGCTCAAGATAGCACCAACAAAACCCTATCTACCAGCCCTTTCGGCAACACCTGCGAAGCAGATGAAGTCTCACCATAGGTAGAGGCAGGGGTGGTTGCAGGACTCATATGTTTGCTACCTTAGCTGGGACACTGATCTGTGATTATATATTTTACAGGGAACTTATCATAGATCATTCATCAATATTTAACCCTTATGGTACTTCACAGATAGCACAGAGCATCGAAGTGAATACTTAGACTAAACATGATTCATTACTTAGCCATAGAAATATAGATTAGATTAAGCAGATCAAACACTAAGCATCTTATATATCAGATCTAACATTCATTCATATATCCTAAGCACAGAGAATAACTATATCTATTTAATCACAACAAGCACTTAGCCAAGAAGGAGATAAACACATTAGGTCGAAGCACAGAGAACAATACACATAGTTACCGTGGTTCACCCCCACCTTGGGGCTACGTCCACAAAGTCTTCTTCTTTATATTATCTCGGTCAAGTGGTTACAACACAGAGATTCAGTGACCCTTACTTCACACAGGACAGAATATATGCACAGCTCGCTAGATCCTTCTTCCTTGCACTTCAACACAAAACTACAACAACTTGCACTTAGATTTTCAATCTCCTTACAATCATGCACAGAGAACTTTCAATATACATCCAATCACACAGATCCAGCTACTAGCACCAAGAATTTTTCTATACATCACATAGATGTACTACTACTCTCTACTTATATTTCCGATGTATCTATTTATAGCTTACAAAATGTGCCTAAGCATGGGTAAACCCATAGGCCGACATCCCTTTCCCTTTGCATCAACCCAAAACCCTAAAAGGGACCCAAAAATAGGTCTTGCTTCCCTAATTTCTGCTTCGCATTGTGCTCCATATTTGGCAAGATATCGTAGTCCCCAAAACGATCAAATATGACCAAGTGTTCTTCAAAACTTGGTCAAGGGCCAACACGTGTCCTGTAATAAATTGATAGTCTGTAGCCCTGAAAACTAAATTTTTGTTTTGCGTGGTGTTGAATTCTTGTGGCGCAGTCCCTATACTCAAGTATTGGATGATGTCTGGGAAATATTCATTGGCCACTTGGACTGAAAACAACTGTGCGTCGGGAAATTTTTCCTCTGGTTTCATATGTTCCTCCCCATTGGTGATCCTCGACAGGTGATCGAGTCCTACATTCAACTTTCCTGGATTGACTATCACTTCGAAGTCAAATTCTTCAAACAACAATAACCATCGACAAATTATCCCCCCCCAAAAAAAACTAGCTTGTTGACGAGGTATTTGAGAGTTGAATGGTCTGTGAACATCTTGAAATGTTTTCCCAATAAGTAATGTCTGAACTTCTGAAAAGTGTAGACCATAGCTAATCCTTCCCTCTCCGTGGTATTGTAATTATGCTCTGATTCTAACAGTTTTCTTCTAGCAAATACTATCAGATAGTCCAATTCTCCTGCTCCTGTCTATGCCAGAATAGCTCAAAGTGTTATGGTCGATGCATCTACGTGCACGTGGAATGTATTTTTCCAATCTGGGAATACTAGTATTGGTGCAGTTACCATCTTCTCTTTCAGGGTGTCCAATCCGTGCAGACAGTCCTCATTCCACTAAAACTTGGTGTCTTTCCTTAACAATTTCTCCATTGGCGCAATGATCTGCGCATACCCTTTTATAAATTTCATGTAGTATCATGTGTGTCCCAGTGTTTCTCTTAACTGACAGAATGGTTTTGGTGGTGGTAGATTAGCAATTACTGCAATCTTGGCAGGATCTACGAGCAATCCTTGTTTTCATACTATTTGGCCCAATAGTATCCCAAAGGGTGTTCCAAATATGCACTTATTGATTTTTAATTATATATGACATTGCTTGCATCTTTCTAACATTAGTCACAAGACCTCTACATGGTATTTCACCAGACTATAGATTGTCCAATCATCCATACATACCTCTAGAAACGGGTGGATGAATTCTTTGAATGCATCTATGACTACTCTAGAAACTATTTTTGGTGCATTCTTTAGTCCAAATGACATGACTTTGTACTGGTAGGATCCCCATTCTATGGAAAAAGTGGTCTTGTATCTATCTTCTGGAGCTATCTTGATCTGATGGTAGCCTGAGAATCCGTCGGTGAATGAGTAATCTTCTTGTCCTCCTACATTCTCCAACACCTCATCCATGAAAGGAGTAGGGAACAGATCATGTAGGCATGCATCATTCAACCTCCTCAATTCAAAACATATCCTTATTCCACCCTTTTTCTTCTCCTGAACTACCATCGGGCTTACCCATTCAGACTCCTCTACCAGTTCTATGATTCTATCCTCCAACATCCTATCGATTTCGACTTTGAATTTTTTCTTATAGATTAGGTTTAGTCTATATGGTCATTGTCTGATTGGTATTTATTTCACTCTAAGAGGTATCTTGATTTAACCTAACTCTCCTGCTATTCCTTTAATTTATGTGAACATTGTTGGGAACAAGTCATTGTACTCATGCAATAACTCTGTTATTCTTTCCACTGTTTTCTCATCCTAGTAATCTCCAATGCTGGCCATTTTGGGATTATCAACTGTCCCAATATTGAATTTATTCACCTTTATTGACACAAAAAATGCTTCTAATTCTAGGGGTGGAACTTCCACTTCTCTTTCCCCTTCCACTTCCTGAATATGAATGTTTCGTGGATCATATTCATCTGTTGCTTCTTCCTGCACATGGTAGCATGAAAATAGTTCTTTTACTGTCTCTATGTTCTGTTGTTTCTCTTATGTTATGAGTTTAACGTCCTTTTCTTTAAGGAATATCACCCCTCTGATTTTTTTAAGTGTTGATTCTATGTTGGGTTTCTCATGATCGAATGAGAAAGTGACTATAAAGTTTTGTTGTAATATTGTCTAGTTTGCAATTCCTAGTTTGTATACCATTTTGCTGGGATCCCTTCTAATGTGTGAAAAAAATGATGATGTCATTCCTCTGGTGGTGTCATCCTCCATAGAATTATTCACTTCTCCAAGTGTTCTTCTGGTGCCCCCTATCCATCATATTTATGCAATTGGTTGCTTCCCTATTCTGCGCCAAATCTGATGCACAATAACCTCTTACATTGGTACCCGTTCTTGATTGTTTCTTTGTGCACACCCCACCATATTGTAGGTGTTTCCTTGAGTGCCATCTCTAATTCTAAGAGCCTTTGATCCTCTAACACTTCATCTTCATATCATGTTAAGAATTATTCTAATTCATTCACCCCATGGAATCTGGGAGGTTCCCTTATCTCTGTACCTACCCATCTTACTGCATAGTCTATTCTTGCGCATATTCTAGTGGATACTTAGTGTAACCTATGTTGCAAGTTTTCTAAGACCATATCTAAGTCTGACACACATGAGGTTATGCTTCTCCAACTAATTACCCCATCCACAGTTGGGTTCATATAATCTTCTTCTCACGCAATTTTTCTGTACATCTCGTTAATTTCCTCCAGGTCTAAGAAAGTAGGTTCTACAAACATTTTCCCTTCGGATGGGTCCAATGGCATAATGAATATGTATTCTCCTGACTCAAATTTCATCTTCCTTGTCTTTAATTTGATGATGTCCTTATTTTCAAATGCCCAATCCAAGACAAGAAATGTTGGATAAGGTGTTGTGTCGTATGTTATCACTCCACCATTTCTCCCAAGGCTGAAAAGGAGACCGACAGAGGTAACCACAAACCAATATTTTTATCTGGTATCTAGCCCTACCAAACCAAAGATGGATATCTCTACGATCATAGTCAATAATCAGACTAGAGAGGAAATCATATCTTAGGCTAGATATTAAACTCACTTAGGTTTGATTTTTAGGGTTTACTGGTTGAAGCATAAGTCTAGGAACTAGGCTAAGGTTTTAAATGATCAATTACAGAGATATAATGGGCCAAGGTAGGTATGATTAGTGAAAAAAGTAGGTTTTGATTTTGGTATAGGAATGAAAAAGGTGAGGATCAAAATGATCATTTGTTCATGAATTAATTTATCAGAATAAGTGAGACAAAAATATGAAAATCTCATCAAAAGAGAGCATAAAATTATGAAATATGCTTATAAACTCAAGAGATAATCATATGAAGACATAAATATAGTATAAAATATAAGTAAACATGTAAAATGATGATAAAACTAAAGAAAAACATTGTCAATCATCATACCACAGGAATCCCAAGATAATAGTTGCAACTACCTGTGTATTATTTCTGCAAAAATACGATTTACACTAGCTCCCAAGCCTCTTTTTTTTACTCCCCTTCTGTCTATGAAAAATAGATACATATAGACCAACAAAACAACTTCCCCTCTCTTAGGGGTCAAATCTCTTAGTTCAGGAACAAACTACAAGAATATCTCCAACAAACCCTAATGACTAGGGAGGTTAAAACAAATCCTCCAAATAGAGTTGACTAAGCCTTATCTAAATTCTTATACCAATGCCTTATCTATTGGGAAATGGAATCACAAAACCTACAACTTATAACTTGTGAACTTCTCTGACCTGTAACCTCTACTCTGAAACTTGTGCAACTTTCATTTATTCTACAATCGAAAACTAAGCCGAAAATATGAAACTATACTTACAGGTCATCAAAGCCTTAGGGCCTTCTCCTCGGGATTCAAACTTTGATGATTGCTATCCACACCTGCTAAAAAATGAAAGCTGAAATAAACATGACATTCCCTATTCTAACTTGCTGAAGATATATACACTAAGTAATCACTTCTCTCCAATGCATCCAATCAAGCAATTGGTTACTTGATTGCTCTTTACTTACACCGTCTGCAAAACATTCCAAGAATGGAAACAAAATCTTACATCCAGATCCAATACCTATGTTAATTAAAAAAACATATTCCAACCCTTCTGATGAATGCAACAGGTCAGCAAAAGAATCTATGAAAATATGAAGAATAACCTTGTCTTGATGAGAGAGTGAAGAAGAAAAACCAATTTCATCTCTAACTGAGAAGTGTTTTTTTTTCCATGTTTTCAGTTCTGAGATCTTCAAATAAAATGATAGAAATACATTCATTTTTCCTATCACCCTCATTAATTATAACAGGGAAAATTTTTGAGTATTTTCGAAACTTATCAAATATAACAACCTTATCATGTGCAACCGAGTTATCGAAAGAATACTCTTCGTTTATTTCAACATAAATCTCTTCTTGATTTTCAAAAAGAAGTGGGATTTTCGGCACTTGATGATCGATAAGAAGACTTTGTTTTGGGGAAATTAGAACACTCAATTCATCAGCATTTTCCTCTTCAAATGAAGAAAGCACATTATCCATATCAGCAATGTCCACATCCATAAGGTCTGAAACAATATGCTCTTCCTCATCACACTTTTCATTTTTTGGACCTGGAGGAAGATGCTCATCTGCAAGAGGTTCTAAAACAACCTCTTATTTATTGCATCTCTCTTCTTCATAATCTCTTTGTAATTTTTGATGAGCTGGAGATACATATGAGGGGTGAATTCCTAGAGATCCTTGTTCGTGCATTTCATCAGAAACCTCATCTTGGTCTTCACAAACCTGATCTTGAAATAAAAACCCTGAGAAAGAACAATCTGAAAAAACAAATGAATGACTATATTCACACCTTTCATCCAAAAGATAGGGTTTTGGATGCTCATGGGAAACTTTAGATGCAACAACCACTTCAAGTATATTTTATTCCTCGTGTACTTCAACAAGAAAAATATCAATTTGATTTTGACTGCATAAAGACTGACAAGGATGCAAATATTTGTTAACTTCATGGGATATAACTTGACTATCAAATTTCTTATCTATTTCATCTTCAACTAAAGAAGAGACATCTGCTTTTTGGAAAATTTCTTGATCATCGTGAGAACTAGCTTGTGAAGAAAATTCATTAAAAACCTCTAATATCTCCTCAACATCCATATATTCTATATCACCATCAATACTTTCCATATCATGAATGAAACCTTTCCAAAAATTACAACTGTCTTGAAACAGTGGTGATCAAGGATGAGACTTCCCATAATGTCCAAAAAATATTCTATGGAAATCGTTAAGAGAACACAAGCTTTCTGATTGCAACCCTTCATACCATACTCTAGCTTTGTCTTCTATGGTTTCCATAAAAATCTTCATGAGACAATCCTCAGGAAACTAAAACCTTAGTATACATACATGTATATGGAATTTAATCAAATGTATACCAGCATCATATTTCTTTTCATATTTGAATATGGGAAGATGGATTGACCAATCAATAGAAGGCACAGGGTTTGGAAAACCAAGAATACTAGATCTGTCCATAGGAGCATACCTGACATTTTTTCTTGCACTAACACTCATTTTGGAAATTCTTCAAAATATCGATATTCAAGCAATGGAGTCACCATGAAACTTTGATCTTCTGGATCTTTTGATATTGGAGTCGCCATGAAATCTTCAACTTCTAGATTTTTCAAGATTGGAGTCGCCATGAATGTTGTGGAGATATGGATTTCTGAAAATGGAATTTCCAAGTGAATGATGCACAACCTATTTTATGTCTGACTACTTCTCACCATCAACAATCAGATCTGGATCATTGTCATTCTTCCCAGGGAAAATTTTCACATTCGTCCCTGACAACGGTGCCAAAATGTTATCACTCCACCAGTTCTCCCAAGGTTAAAAAGGAGACCGACAGAGGTAACCACAAACTAATATTTTGAGTTGGTATCTAGCCCTACCAAACCAGAGAGGTCTCTCTCTATGATGACAGTCAATAATCTTACTGGAGAGGAAACCATATATTAGGCTATATATTAAACTCACTTAGGCTTGATTTTTAGGGTTTGTTGGTTGAAGCATAAGTATAGGAACTATGTTAGGGTTTCAAATGATCAATTGTAGAGATATAATGGGGAAAGGTAGGTATGATCAATGACATAATTAGGTTGTCATTTTGGTATAGGGATGAAAAATGTGAGGATCAAAATGATCATTTTTTCATGAATTCATTTATCAGAAGAAGTGAGACAAAAATATGAAAATCTCATCAAAACAGAGCATAAAATTATGAAATCTACTTATAAACTCAAGAGATGATCATATGAAGACATACATATGGTAGAAAAGATAAGTAAACATGTAAAATGATGATAAAACTAAATAAAAACATTGTCAATCATCATACCACAGGAATCCCAAGATAATAGTTGCAACTGCCTATGTATTATTTCTACAAAAATATGGTGTACACTAGCTCCCAAGATTTTTTTTTAGTCCCCTTTTGTCTATGAAAAATAGATACATATATACCAAACAAACAACTTCCCCCCTCTCAAGGATCGAATCCCTCAGTGTAGGAACAAACTAAAAGAATATCTCCAACAAAACCTAATGACTAGGGATGTTGTTGAACAAATCGGTAAGTGTAGACACAAACTAATATCCCTAACTTCCACATGAAGCTAGAACAAAACAAGACAGAATACAAACTTCACCTTAGAATTCATTATCATATAAACTAGTTTAGAGAGGTACAAGTGACATACATTTTAAATGACATTTGATCCTCGCTAGTGTTGTTCTTGTAACTCCTTCTTTGAGTTTGCGGGATGGTGAACATGTTTAAGAAGCACAAACCAACAAAGAGAGAGAGAACAAAGATATATATATTCCAATGAATTCTATGTATAATATCAAGGCGTTATACATTAAAATCTAAGACACATTTATAGGGAAGAAATGTATTATTGCATTATATTAAATGGAAAGTGTTGAATACAACCCATGCCTTGATGTTGCAAGGTCCCTTTCAATGGATCTTTTATCCAACACACACACCTTTTCTCCAATGTCTTTGATGAAGAAGATACACAATCTAACTTAGAGAACTAAAGCAAATCTCTCAAGTATAATCTGTAGTAGAACTTATTATCACTGAAATTTCATCTGCAAATGGTTACAAGAATCCAGCATCTTCAAACAGCTATTAGTTCACCCATGGACCAAAATTACCCAAAAAGCATTTCCAAAAGGTCCAAAACTATCCAACCAGTTATAAAATTAGGATGCGCTATGAATATACAGGGTGCGCGTGCACATGTGCCATCAAGAAACACAGGAAAAGCACACATGCGCATGATGCACGACTGTGGACGCTAAAAGCCGCGCACACCTAAGAATAACGCATTTATGATGTTGGTCGGCCTCCCACCCACTTCTGGTTCATCTTCCAAGTCAATTTGACATCCAAATCTCGGTTGGATCTGGATGGGTAGCTAGTCAAAGACCTAAAGGTGCCCTAAACAACCCCTTTTCACACTAAAAGTTGGTTGCACAATACCTCAAAGTGGTGCTATAAAACAAGGCCATGGGTGCACTACATCTTAAAGGAATTCATTTGCAAGGTTATGCTATTTCTATTCTCTTGGGGAAACCTCTTTTCTCATCAAGAGCATACTAGAACCATTCCATTTGGGCAATCCACATCACCTTTTGAGTGGGTTATCTTGGGATTATTTCACCATTTCTTTCAAGTTTTCAAGTTGTAAGAAGAGCTCAATCTTGGGGGTCCAAGAGCCCTCCCTTGGAGGAAGAAGGGACCCAAAGTCCCCTTTCTCTTTGGTGTTTTCTTTTCACTAATACAATCCTTTCCATTGGTGACATGAATCTTGTTTGCTTCTTCTTCTTATGTCCTTATGCACAATAGTTTAATTGTTTTTTCCCTTCCTAGTTTAATTCTTAGCTTAGTCTTTTATGTTTATTCTTATAACCCTTTCCTTTACTACTGTCTTTCTTAGCTAACCCAACTAAGCTTGTAAGCACCTCTGTTTTGTTCATTTAGGTGGAAAAAGAGGCACAACAGATTGGCGACTCCACTAGGGAAAGGTATCAATTTCCTACCCCATTTGGGTTATTTTAGCTCTTCGTTTTACTTATTTAACCTGCAGGTACCATAATCGGCCCAAGCCGACCTGCAAAACATCAAATTCAAAGCTGAGTTGAGAGAATTCCATCCAAAATTTTCTTCACGACCGTGTGATAGTTGTGCGCGGGTTTATTGGACTACAGTCGTGCATCGTGCACACATGCACCAAAATCACTGCATTACTTAGCGCCTTCTACGCACCTGTGCTAAAACTTCTTTTTCAGTTCGTGCATTGGCGCTCAGAGCGCCTCTGTCTATTCTGAAACCCGTGCACATGTGCAAAAACATACACATTGTAAGTTTTTTTATGATCTGGTGAAGGCCCATAGCCTTCTTAAAGATGATTCCATGCATGTTGTAATATGCACCACACTTACATTCCCTCTCATATAAAGGGATTAGTCAAAACACATAGGCACTTAGGGGTTAAAAATCATTATTTTTCCTCTTTTTTCTTTTTATTTCGCCACATGGATGGCTTGCTTTGACTAAAAGTTGGAATCATTCTACATCACATATAAAACTTGCATTGGGACTAGAAATTGGATATCAAACATTGAGTATGCTCTTCTCTCGCGCTCCAAAGTGATCTTGAGAATCAGAAAGAGGTTGAAAGACAATTTCATCTCCCTTAAAAAGATAAAATCTTTAGGAGAGGACAATAGCCCCCTTGGGACTCCTCTTGGTTTATTTTTCAAACAAATCTCAAGATTGTAACGGGCCTATACATGCCCACATGCTACAAAGATAGGATAGTGTTGAAATTTACTTTCTTAGATTAAATCACTAGGGAAGTTTAAAAGTTTTGTAATGGGCCCATACATGCCCACATGATCACAATATAGGACAGTTTCAAAGATTTATAGGAATAGTAAAGGCCCCACATGTCCACATGCTAGATTCCTAGGGACTTTTGAATTCCGCAAGGTTGTACCAATGACATTTAGTTAAATAGGTAATCAAAGACTTTTAAGGACCAAGTGAAGTCCACATGCAACAAGGTGACACCTAATTCATTAAAAAATTGGCACACTTTCACTCATTCACACACAAAAGTCACTTCTCACTCACATAGTTTTCATCTCGAAATGTGGAGGTTGAAGTAAGTTTCCTCCAAAGGGATTCTGAAACACCCCACCCTTTTCTTGACGAAACTATCCACTCCTACTTAATTTCAATGAGGTTGTCTCACACCCCCAATCTCTCAAACAACCACATCTAATTTTTTTTCTAAAAACTCACTAAGTTTTCTCCCACAGGAGGTGCCAAAAGAAATCGTTTAGTCTAGGTAGGATTTCGGGGATAGGCATCCAAATAACTCCCCGTTATCTGGTTCTCACATTTTCAAAACAATGGAAGTTCTCAAATAGGGAACTTTAAATCCTCCAAGTCAATGTTCCTAACACCATAAGGTAGGGAGATACCCAAGAAGGGTTTAAGGCCAAGGTCCAGTTGTTCTGTGCGTCCCCCATTGAGGCACCCACCTCTTGGACGGGATCCAGCCCGTGACCCATTTCTTAGGCCGAAAATCTAAATGTCGCACTTTGACCAAGGTACCTAGTGACCAAATTTTAGGACATCTACCCAGGTGACAATTGTGGGTTGCAATTGCACCTTGATCAGATTTTGTGTGGCTATTGAAAAATATCACCAGTTCTTTCGGGATATGCCCCCTCTACCCCTCATTATAACTGATTGCTTCATCCTTCACTAGTTTCTCTTCCGGTGGCTTCAGACCCCACTATCGAGTGCTATTGGAAGGTCTAGTGCTATTTTGAGAGGAAGTATGTTACATCTTTTAGGACACGAGCATTTTTTTTCTTTGTTCCCCCACGTAGACAAAATCCACCTATCCACATATATGCTTCTTTATCAAAAAACTTTATGTATGATGCCCTTCTGATTACATTTGATTTGGATATATATCATGTAAAGTTCAAAAATTGCAGCAAAGGCTCTTGTTTATTTATTTCTCTCACCACCATTCACACACATTCACTCAGCTAGTTAGACATCATAGGGGACCCACAGAACCCCTGTCATTCCACTCACTCTTCTTTACACAGAAGCGGGGGGCCAACTTCCTCTCAGGGGAGAAGTACAAACCCACCTAGTCCCCTCCAAGGGTCAGGTACTCAGAACACTCACACTATGGTTGGAACTAATCCTATGCCACCACTCCATATGCCATATTTATCTTCCCTCAACATACCGGATCTGACTAAACTCACCAATGATCCCATATTGCACAACCCCACATGGCCTACAATGCCTACCAAACTCCCTTCAGACATCCCCAAGTTTGAAGGAAAAGCAGGAGATGATCCTGCCAACCATATCATGACATTTCACCTATGGTGTTCTTAGAACAACATCATGGATGATTCCATCCGATTGAGGTTATTTCAACATACACTCACTAGACCATCTATCAAATTGGTATGTCGAAGAAAAATCTAGGTCCCACATGACTTTTGAATCCTTGTCCAAAGCATTTTTGACCTTCTTTCAATTACTTGTTCGTCATGACAATGGCCTTGAACTACTCTCAGATTTCAAACAAACCGCCTCTACACATATTTCCGACCACATCCACGAATGGCATCGGTGACGTAGCCTCTGCAAAGCTGACACTACCCCCCAACAATGTCTCAATTGGTTCCTCAAATCACTTGTTTCCCTCCTTGCCAAAGATGTGGCCTCCACCTTCCCCTAGACTGATGAAGAAGCCATTAGAAAGACCCAACAGTTCGAACTCATCTACACCCAGTCCAGATACCTATACATGGTACTCTTGGATGCCCCACGACCCGTGCCATTTGGCCAAGACAAACCTGGGATTTCTCACTCAATAGACGGATTGATTGGTAACACTACACACCACAAACCACCACCTCAACAACCACCCATGTATGGCACACCTCAATATCCGTCAACATATGGAGGAGAATCCCTTATTATCCTCCTCCCCCTTATCAACAACCATACCATGTTTCCATTCCTCCACCCATAAGTGGACCCCCACCGACACCCCTAAACCACCCACCTATCCAACCAAGTGTTGGTACTCCCTCTACCTCAACCTATACCCTAAGCACTAGTGAAAGTGCCATGCCCTCCTATGTACCTTATGGAGCATCGCCTCAACATAATCTGTACTTTCCATTTTCTGGCCCCCCACAGCCTATGGCTCCACCACAAGGACCACCACACGCTGGGGTTAATTTTGTTCAACCCTCTCCCATTCAACAATATCAAAATTTTGAATAGATGAACACGACCAATCCTCCCCATCAATTGAACAATACTAGAAAGAAAGGAAAAAATTGGAACAATAATAATCCAGGACCAGAAGGAAACCAAAACCAACCCCAGCAGAACCAGTCTACCGGGGGAAACCAAAACCAGGGGAATCAAAACCCCCAAGGGGGAAACAACAACAAATGTCAAGGAAGGAACAAAAACAATGTTAGGACCACCTTCCCTTGTGCCCTTTGTGGTGAGTTTGGTCACTATACTCACCATTGCCCCCAAATCGCTGACTTTAAGCAGATGAAAGATTTTGTGAATGGACCACATCCCTCAGCACCGCCTGCACCTCAACAGGCCCCACAACCATATGTGCAGCAGCCCCCCCTAGCTGTAATACAAAACCCCATCCCACACCAAGGGGTGATAAATACCCAACTAGACATGCAACCTACCCCACCACAGTTGGGACAATATCCCAATACGGGCACCTTTGTCGATCGCACTATCCTCCTTACCAGTGAGGAAGAAGTCCTTTTGCAAACGCACAATCGTCAGTATAGCACACCCCCTTAATATTCTCCCACCACCTTGGAATCAATTCCACTCACAATCGAACCCCCTCTCATAATTCCTCACCCTAATATTGAAACCCCCCTTCATATTCTTCGCATCCCATTGCGCAGGAATGTCCACAATCCTCAAGCTAGGGTAGCTCATAATTACAGTTTGGTCGATGAATTGGCACAATCTATGACTGCCATGTCAAAGTTAGAAGTCCTTCAAACTTGTCCCACCCAGCGGAAGTCCTTACTTTCCGCCCTAGGAGCAGTTGACCCTGCCAATACCCGACTCATCACATTTGACCTCAACAGCGGAGAACCTCGCCTCCCCGCTCTTATTGCTTTTCAAATCCCTGTAAAACTTTGGAACATTACAGCTCACAGATGCATCATTGATGAAGGCGCATCCACCTGTATCATGTCCAAATCTGTATGCAATAAACTTGGTTCCCCTGAACTCATACCATCTTCCATTACCTTAAGAGCCTA
This sequence comes from Picea sitchensis, assembly GCA_010110895.2. Classification (NCBI taxonomy): domain Eukaryota; kingdom Viridiplantae; phylum Streptophyta; class Pinopsida; order Pinales; family Pinaceae; genus Picea; species Picea sitchensis. The sequence goes on along the minus strand of SNQJ01S0056637.1, from coordinate 27,918 downwards.
CGATGGAAGACCCTCATCCCCCGAAGGACTCTTCCAAAATGTCCTCGTTGACCTCGGGGGAAAAACTGTTCTGATTGACATTGAGTTTATCGATGCCCCGCTCGACTACGATATCTTGTTTGGTCGTAGCTACATGTATGCTATGAAGACCATCACCTCTTCTGTGTTATGAACCATGATGTTTCCCCATAATGGAAAGATCATTACCATCGATCAAATATCACATTATTAGATTAACCCTTCATACAACATCGATAACATCCTCCCTTTTATCCACACTAATCTAGATGCCTATCCACTCATTGATATGGGCCCTAGATTCTTCAAAGACCCATCCTTGCTAGAGACATACCACAAAGCACCACCGCTCCTCCATCCCTCAGCACAAGTATGTGTCGTATCCTCCAATGGAATGAAAACTGAAAATAACCTCCTTCCCACCAAGGCCTCTTTCATTCATGACGTCCCACTAGTCGCAAAAATTCTCCCTCAAGAATCCCCTGGAACTAATTTAGCTCGACCCATTCCTGATCTTCCCCAGGGCTAGATCCCAGTTTGGGAAACAGTCCCCCTAGCCATTACCCAAATCCATTTCTTTTACCCCCCACCAAGTGTACAAGATTTCCAAGTCACTGCAACGCTTACCCTTCCTAATATGGTGTTGGAAATCCCAGTTTGGTATTTACATCCACCTGAGATGGTTCCTCAACCATCCCTCCCTCCCCAAATAGAAGGAATCCCAATGCAAATTCCCATACTCACTCCCACCATACCCCCTACACCACCACTCACTAACCCCACTGCTACAGATGGGGGCAGGCGAAAGAAGAAGGAGCCCATAGCTCCACTTCCCCCACATGTCCAACCTCCTTGCGCACTATGCGAGAAAGACAGACACCCCACCAACAAATGCCCATCTCTCCCTAAGTTACGTAATCTCATCCAACTCCCTCAAACACCACCACTTCTCGTCGCTTCCTCCAGTATTGTTTCTATCTCACAGAACACAAGTAACAAAGGACTGCGAACCAAGTTCGCATGCACCATCTGTTCATAATATGGCCATTACACACACCACTATCCAGCGTTACCTCAATTCTGACAGACACTAATAGTTGTACACCAGATATTTCAGCAAACACACATCCCAACTCCTGTCACTAACATCCATTATGTCACAACCTCAGTCAACGAACACATGAGATGTCCTTTCTCTCTATGCGAATCACTTGATCATTTCACATATCAATGTCCTATGATCATTGAATATAGGCGTCGTCAACTAGCCCCTATTCAAAATAATTGCCCCCCTCCTCCAACAGACCCTATAAATACCCTTACCCCATCAATTGATATGGTTCATATCTTCCCACTAGAACCTGGGGCACTCCCTATAGAACCGCCTCTAGTCGGCGGTGTGTTGAGACCCGAAATTGACATCCCCGTTACCCTATTATACTCTTCATCTATACCTTTTTGGCTTAACTAAAGCTTGGGTGAATGAAAAGAATGCTACCATTAGCCAGTGATAAGGTCATAAGGTAAAGTATGGTTAATTCATGCATCTTGTGGTTTATTGAGCTAAGAAATTGAATATTTCATGTACTAATGCTTGAATTTACCATGTATAATATTTGACCTCTAGATAAATCCAGCCTTCATGTACCAACTCATCTATTCGGTACTTGTGCACCAAGACTGCCATTGTCTGAATCCAGTACCAAATGTATCCGGTACTAAATCTCATCTGTTGCGATCTGGTACCAACGGTCATGAACTGCCGTGATCCGGTACCACCAATTGCACATTGTTGTGATCTTGTACCATCTACCTGTCATGATCCGGTACTAATATAGAGAGTTGAATGTACCAAGTTTAGTTCAGATCATGCCCAAGACAATTGTTGGATGTTTATTTGCTTTAGAAAGATTATGTTAGAATAGTTTGTTGATTGCCTCATCCTCATGCACTTCATGTCATGAGGATGAAGCTAAAAGATGTAACCGAATAATTAAATTTAAACATTTGACTGATTTGCAAATCACTTCACCTCCTTGTGTTTCACGACTAAGACTGCTAAATAGTCGTGGCAAGGATGGTGGAAGTGTAGGAGAGTTAGCATATTACCAGCGTGTGAAGTAGTGTATGATATTGTGGGACATATTCTGAGTGAAGACTAATAGAAGAGCGTCATTTATCTCCATGTCTTGATTGTCTATGATTGAATATGAGTTGAGTTGTTAACAAAAGTTCGATGTTATGTTTTGAGATTTGAGTGAGAGTAATGTGTGGGTTGAAGACAATTTTACTCTAGACTTCGGTAGCTGACCTGTTGAAGCGATAAGGGCCCACCACCCAACAAAGGTCAGCATCTTTGTAGATTAGCATTAGCATTTGTTTTCAGTAGTGTAAATGTTAAATTAGCTAAATATTTAACTCTGTTAGATGATAGCAGTACAGCTTAGACTAGGATTTCTATTATATGATTGCTTAGAGATCTTTACTTGCTCTATTTTTGCATATTCTCTATTTTTATGAATTTGGTTTTTAGACATGAATGTTGGCAGCAGTAGTCAGACATATTTGAAGGAGAACTAGTGAAGTTCACAACAACACATTGTGAACCACAACATACTCAGTATATTGACTATTGAACTGTCCATGCTATGTCTTGATGATTGATGTGTGATTTCCCTTTCAGAAGTGTGGATTGCATAGTTATTTTGATGGGTCAGATAGCAGAGTTGATCTGTCAAACCAACTCCATCTCATACTTTCATGTGCCATAACGGAGTAGATAGCCTCTCTATGAAATACAACCAAAGTGCATTGCAGTTTTCTATTTTAATTTGTTTCCAGCATGCATAATCTAGTTTAGTTCTATACTCGTGACATTAGAAATTACCTTTCTTACTAGTGTCTTGTAACTCTATTGAGTATGAATCTCGGATTGATAATTAATGAGTGCATTATACTAAATATATAAGCAACACAACATTTTGGCACCGTTGTCGGGGAGTTGAAAACGATAGGAAGTGATTTTTAGCTTAGATCATTTGTATAAATTTTTAAGGCTTTTAAGGCTGCTTGAGGGAGGAGGATAAAACGTTTAAGACATGAGTGAAGAGCCACGCGGCCACTAGAGTGGGGTTCTCCGAAGCCAGGTTGCCTTCTTACCTTCT
>SNQJ01S0056637.1:0-11420 GCA_010110895.2 Picea sitchensis | reverse complement strand
TTGTAAGAAGAGCTCAATCTTGGGGGTCCAAGAGCCCTCCCTTGGAGGAAGAAGGGACCCAAATTCCCCTTTCTCTTTGGTGTTTTATTTTCACTAATACAATCCTTTCCATTGGTGACATGAGTCTTGTTTGTTTCTTGTTCTTATGTCCTTATGCATAATAGTTTAATTTTTTTTTCCCTTCCTAGTTTAATTCTTAGCTTAGTCTTTTATGTTTATTCTTCTAACCCTTTCCTTTACTGTTTTCTTGCTTAGCTAACCCAACTAATCTTGTAAGCACCTTTGTTTTGCTCATTTAGGTGACAAAAGAGGTGCAACAGAACTCTTCATGCATATGCAAGCCCTTGAAAACCTTAGCCTTTTCCATAAGAGATACCTCTTTATATGGGGTGAAAGAGGGATAGATGAGGAGATAGGGATGATCCCATTAAATTAGAGAACCAAGTAAGATCCAAACCGATCGGAGGCCACCTCATTTTCTAGAAGATTCCCTTCTAGAACATTCGTGAATTTTTACTTTTCCTTTGCATAAGAATCATCACACCCTATGCACAGGTAGCCTGCAACGACGTCGCAGCCCAGATTTTGTGTAGAGTGCGACAATCAGGCATTGTCACAACCCATGCATAGAACAGGGTGCAACGACCTTCCTTATCGTAGTCTTTGAAAGAGGAAAAGCAAACCACTTTTCTCATGGAGAAAGTATCTTTCTTTATTTTCACGGAACATGGAAATGAGTTAAGAACATGTTATCGGTTGATCATTGGGGTGACCAAAATAATGTGTAACAGAATTCCCCCCAAAGTATGAAACTAGAACTTGTGATAACTTGAATACTTTGTAGAATGCGTGTGTCAAAAACAAGGAGCGCATCGATCGGGAACCTGCAAAAAATCAAGAATTTGCATAATAACATACCATATTCTGAGGTAGTCATTCCCATACTCAGACTACACATGACTCTAATCATAAGTTTCAAGTGAGTCATGGCCATTAAAAATACACTGTGGATCCATGTCATCATGATTCAGCATAGCCACCAGAAATACACTATGGATCTAAGCTCTAAACGAATTCAAATTCAGACATAGCCACGAGACATACACAGTGGATCTATGTGTCAGTACAAACTTATGAATACTCCATCTCAACCTAGATCAAGATGATGAGATCCAGGGTCTTCATTTCAATCATCTCTAAGTACGAATCTAGACATGTGATTACATGTGTCAAAGTCAAACATGGTAGAAACCACTTGATTACCGGTCATTAATGAAAACCATTAACAAGTGCAAGGGAAATCACCATTGATGTCAATGACTCCCAAGGTACTCTATTACAATCCAACGAATGTGAATAAATGAGTTGAATTTGAACACTCGATGGAATATTCCAATCAGGGGTCAATGATGTGAACCCACTGTTGAAAGTGAAGAATCCTTCCATTGAGGCATGAAGACTCTAAGGTACTAAATGATTTCTAAGTCTTGTTCCCAGATAATGAGTTGAAGTCAGAAGGAAAATACTCGTCATAGGAGGGCCTTGATGTATCTCCCATAAATGACATGAAATATGTAACATATTTTAAGTAGATCAGAGTATGAAGTGATTCAGGACTGACTCAAGGAAGGTCAACATGCTAGAAAATTTATAACTGCATATGGCTGACTCAATAGAAGGATTGTTTAGGTTGGAATTCTCTTGAACATATGAATGACACAATAGTTATATTGGCAACATTCACTCAAGGAGGACCCAACATATGAACTTGTGGATGATCAAACGAGAGACAAAGGGATTTTCCAACCCGGATACAATGATGAAAGGGGGTGTCATGTTCAAGAGAGACTATTACTTCCACTAACAAAAATACAGAGACAGATTTCTTTCCTAATTTTCCCCCACCATTTTTGGTGAGTACCTCCTTATTTTTACGCAAGCTTGAGGAGGATAACATATGCTTGTAAATGTAAGCTCATCCTTTGGACGAGTCCCTCAGATTATGTTTAACGAACCCTAAGAAGGAGTGGTTCGATCCCATATGGGTCTTTCGATGCTTGTTTAACAAGTCCAAAGAAACAAAATTCAGGGGTTTTTCATTTTTAGAGAGTCTGAAAAAAACTTAAAGAGAACTCCATAAGGTCATTTTTTGTAAGTTAGTCTGACGAGAAAAAAAAGGAGATAATATACCACTCATCATACACTTTATTCAAATACTTTTACGGGCGTGAAAAGAACAGGGTCACTAGGCTATCTTTTCATGTTTAGGGAGCTTGAAAAGAGATTAAAGGATACTCCATAGGTTTCATTTTTCGTATTACCAATGCAAGTTCGAAAAAATGACAAAAGATTACTTGATTACATTCTCATGGTTTCACGAGCGTGAGAAAGAATTAAGACTGTGCTCAGAGGTTTTCCTAAAAAACCCTAAAATCATATGTACATAAGAAAATACGCAAAAACAATAGAAAAAGGTGGACCCCTGTTCAAACGTCTCGTCCATAGACCTTTTAATATGAAATCGTAAACACTTCGCAAAGTTGGTTAGAATTTAGGGCATGGATAAAATATAAAAAATAATTTAATTTTTCAATAAAATATGGTAAAAAACAATAAAATAGGCCAAAACACCCTTTTTACCATTTCATTTGCAAATTTACCCAAATAGTGCCCCAAAACCCTCTTTTCTCCTAAATTTCAACTGTTGATTCTGGAGTGCTTGGTGGATCATTTTGTGAACTATCTCTGTAAAAAATGTAACCTTCTTATTCTTTATCTTTTCATGGTTTAAAATTTTGTTTTTATTGGTTAAATTTGGATTTTAGGCTGATTGTTTGGAGCTACCTGTGCGTTGAGATCGTCGCAGGTCCACGGTATCATGAACTGCGATGATATGGCATCATCGCAAGGGACCCAAATATAGGGTGCGACACCGTCACTCTGCGTAAAAGTGCATCCCTGCGATGACTACAATCCAATTTTTGAAAACATAAATTTAACTAGAAAAACTTCCAGGAATGCATTTTTTATGTTTCTAATCTTCTTTTGATGTTTCTTAGTAGGATTTCCTTGGTCAAAATTCTCAAGTGGAATGAACGATAGCATGAGGAAGAATACTATTTTTCCAGGAATGACCCTAGCACAATTATGGAGATTAGGTAATGTGGATTACTCAAGTTTTTCAAAATTCAAGGCATGAGAGCCCAATTGAGGTTGCTAGAGTATTTGGGTCACATGTGCGATTTGACCGAACAATCCTTTCACGTGGGTGTTCATACACTCACATTAGATATAGAGGATATCTAATTTATGACGGGTTTTTCTCACTGTGGTTTGTGTATATCACTCATAGGAAGCAGGGTTGGGGGAGAACCCATGGATTACTATGTTTCTCACCATTGCATGCCAGATACAGAAAAATATAGTGGCAAGGTGGCCATCAAAGATGTTCAGTATTTATCATTGCGGACCATCCTTTACACCATTACCCACATGGAAAGGAGCACAACTCCCCATATGTATTTTCAAATCCATTTTCAGTACGCGATAGAGTGCATGGAACCTAGGGTACTCAACTGGTGTGAGGGTGTCCTGAAGAGCCTGAAAAAGAAACTAATGAAGTGTCAAAACGGTCGGTTGAAATAGTTTGATTATGGGTCCATTTTGGTGTCCTTATTCTTGGAGAGAATTCTCATCCTATGTCGAAAGGTGGAGTGGGGCATACCCACTCCATAAGATCCACAAATGAAGAGGTGGGTGGACCTAATGGCTCGTCATGGTGGCATTCCTATCGTCAAGTATGACAATGTTTTCTTCCAATGGTTGAGAAATCAACTAATCATGGTGGAGGACTATGCATATGCCAGGATGGATTTCCGTGGGGATCCTGACTTAGCTCTTCTTGAGGGATCTCAGTGGGGGGGAATAGGTAAGAAGGAAGTTTTTGTTATATGATGTTTTTGATATTTTAATTATATAAAATGTTTTTTGTGTCATCTATCCAAGAATAATCAAGTGCTCTCAATAATGCAAATGTGGGGTCTTATCATCCTTCGGGATCATCTCCCATCCAGAGGTGAGGAGAGAAAGGTGTTGTAGAAGGAGTGGTAGACATGGATATCGAGGTGACTGAACAAAGCCTAGAGGGATTAACCATGAATGTCCCTGATGCCATGGTGGAAAAACTTCCTAGGCACTATCAACGCCACACAGTTGGCGTATTTGCATCTATTGGTCGACTTATCCGTAAAGTGGCATGGGCAGTTGTTTGTTATAGATAGCAGCATCCTTGATTATTTTTGTACATGAAGCCATGAGCTTCACTTTTTTATATTTTGGTCTTTGGACAAACACGTTTTGTAAAGTTTTGTCGTATAAATATAAAGTTCCTACTGGCTTACTTGTTTTTGTAAAATGTGTGATTGGGTTTATAAATGTCTCAAATCTTTTTCTAACACATAATTAGCTAATGCATCTGTTAATGTATTTAGACATATAGGAATATGTTGATACTCAATGTAATCAAAACATATTTCCAAGAGGCGAATTCATAAATATACATGTAACAAAGTAGGACTTCAGATGGAATAAATGTTACTCAACTGAAGTACTACTAACTATGAATCAATTTGCACAATAAGATGACAAATGCCAAATGAAATGGATTCATTTAGAAACTCAATAATTGCACTGTATTCTACGATATTATTGGTTGCACGACCAAGGAAAACACCATGTAGATTGATCAATTCATCTGTATGTGCATAGATTTCCCATGCAGCAGATGCTAGGTTTTGAGTACTGTGACTAGCATCATCAACAAAGATGATATAGGGTAGTGAATACACCGACATCTAGAAACCAAGAACAATTAAAGGTAAGCAGCTGAAAGGCGGAACCAAAAAATGAAAAAAGCACACAAGAGTATGATACACTAAAATACATAGCACTCATGCAAAAATGGTTTAAGCATAGTACTTCTTCAAGTAAAGCCCATTTCTGGGTTCACTCAATGGAGTTCCATCATAATCTACTAGCTCATAAGCCCCTTTCTCCAACACATTTCACAATATAAGGGCCACGCCACATGGGCTCAAATTTTCCGACCCCTAATAAGTCACGATCTTGTTTGTAAAGAAGAACCAAATCACCCTCAGAAAACACATGTGGTTTGACATTCTTGTCATATTGAGATTTGACATAGTTCTTCTAAGTTTCAATAACTAAGGGAAAATCACGACGAGTCTCGTCTAATTGCATCAAATGCAAGAGACGTTCTTCTTCAAATGAGGTGTTAAGGAGAAGTTCGACAACTAGTTTCAAATATGGGATTTCACATTCAATCGACATAATTGATTCAATTCCATATACTAATTGGAAATGTGTGAAACCTGTGGAAGAATTAACGAATGTTTGATCATCCCCTAATTTTGAGAAGAGCATCGTGTGCCAACTTGACTTGTGAATTCCTACCATCCATTGAAGCATAGTAGTGAGAACTTTGTTGATTGCTTCAACCTGGCCATTGGCCTGTGTATAGTAAGGGGTTGAGTTTTCATGTTGAAGACCCAACTTCTCAGTAAGTTCATACATCATGAAATTGTGAAAATGACTACCATGGTCAATGACGATGGCTTGAGGGACACCAAATATAGTAATGATACAATTGAATATGAACAACATTGCAGTTTTCCCAGTATTATCAAATTTAGGCATTGCCTCGGCCCACTTAGTGAAATAATTCATGACTACGATGATGTATCCATGCCCCTTGACCGAGTGAGGGTTACATGTCATGAAGTCAATGCCCATTTAGAAAATGGATCAACAAAAACTACAGGGTGAAGAGGAGCAAGATGAGATTGGATCTTATTGTTGTAGGTTTGACAAGCATGGTAGTTCTGGATGACAGTAATGAAATACTTAAATAATGAAGGCCAGAAATAGCCATCTCGTAAGATCTTTTGGGCAGTGGCATACCCATACATATGACCGCCACATGCTTGGGAATGATAGTCATTCAAATATTTCTCAACTTCATCATAAGTGAGACATCATAGAAATATGGAATCAATACCACGACGGTAAAGAGTATCACCAAGGATAATGTATTGATGGGCTTGATACCGAATATGACGACGATATGTACTAGAAATATCGGGCCAAAAAGTTTGGGTTTGGAGATAAATGATAATGTCTCCATACCATATGCCGTCATAATTGATCATAAAGAGAGACTCATCATGAAAGGAATCTTCTTCCACAATTTCTATCTCAGTAGAGGGAAGGTCACATATCAATTTGGAAAAAACCAAAGATTTGTTTGACTTGGCATGCTCAAACTCCAAATCAAACTCCTGGAGAATAACTATCCATTTAGAGTATTTCCCCCCAACAATTGTCGAGTAAGGACATGCTGCATGGGGTTTCAATCGAAAATGAATGTGGTTTTTCGTAATAAGATGTAGTGACGAAAACGTTGAACAACTTGAACAACTACCAAGGACAATTTCTCGACATGTAAATATTTGGTTTTGGTGGTCATGAGAATTCGACTCAAATAGTAGATAACATGTTCATCATGTGAATCATCCTCTTGGAATAGAACCAAAGCAATGGTAGAGTCTGAAGAAACTAAGTATAGGAAGTAATCTCGACTATAATCGGGTGGAAATAAAAGTGGTGTATAGTTCAAGGCAAGTTTCAAAGCTTCAAAGGATTTATTAGCAGTGTCGTCCCATACAAAATTGTAACCCTTTTTAAGAAGTCAAGTAAATCCTTTTGTTAATTCATCACAGTTGGGGATGAATCGACGTAAAAAGTTCTCCTTCCCTTGCAAACTTTGGAGTTGGTGTAGTGTGGAAGGAGGAGGTAAATTGAGGATAGCCTCAACCTTCAAAGAGTCCACTCTACTCTAATGTGTAGACATGATAAAACCAAGAAGCTGTCTGGACTCCATACAAAAAACACATTTATGTGGATTCAATCGTATGCGATAATAACGACAGTGTAGGAAAATGGCCTGTAAATGTGCCGTGTGATATTGATGACACACAGAGTGTGTCGGTAAATCATCTATGTAATGTTTTACAATGTGCTTAATGTCATGAAAAGTGTAATACATAGCATGTTGAAAAGTCGCACCAACATTTTTTAGAACAAAAGGAAGTTTTCAGTATGCGAAGGTTCCCCAAGGGAAAATAAAAGCAGTTTTATGTTGATTAGTAGGTAAAATATTGATTTTATTATAGCCGGAGAAACTATCCATCAAGGAGAATATTTCACTCTTGGCACATTCATCCACGATCTGGTCAACTAAAGGGGTTGGATAATTGTCTTTGGGACAATATTTGTTTATATCCCTATAATCTATACAAACACAGATCGTGCCTTGTTTCTTCATAACTGGAACAATATTGGACACCCAATCAGTCAAAGCCATTGGATAGACAAAACTGGCTTTAAGAAGTTTTTCAACTTCAAGCTTAATAGCAACAACTTTGCGTGGATGTACTGGGATAAGTCTTTGTCGAATGGGTTTAGCATCTAGGTAAGTCTTAATCTCATGTATAACAATATATGGATCAATGCCAAGCATTTCTTCATAACTCCAGGAAAAAACGTCACGAAATTCTTGGAAAAGAGATTTGTAAATATGGACCTAATCAACAGAACACGAGGGACTGTTGTGAACATTTTCCATGACTTCAGGTTTAATAGAAATATCACGAGGGATGGTAGGATAAATTTTACCCAAGTTCCCTTCATACAAAACATCCTGTGTTGTTTCAGGAACAAAATAAATAGTAACAACAGTAGACGGATTGGAAATCCGTTGATAAATCTTTATCGTCTCAGGTTCCAGGAAGAGAATAGAACAATGATTCCCATCATCCCATGGGGTATCTTCCATGGACATGATTTTTATGATCATTTCATCAGTGTGAAATACCACGTGAAAAAGATCCAGATACGCATCTAAGAGAGAGTGAGGAAAAGGAGTTGTCAATTGAATAGTTTGATAAGCCAATTCTACCAGACTCAAAGGCATTTGGTCACCATAAAGAAGACAATAATCAGAGCTAGGTACTATCCAAGGGTTGTAAGACTCAGCTATTTCACCAACAATGTTCGATATCATGTTAATCAAACTGACAAAAGGAGGAGGAATATCAAGTGGTGGAATTGGAAATTTACCCATTAATGATGAATCCTTTAGAATACCCACACTGAAATTATCATAATCGGGAGGTGTTTTTGCAATGAAAGGTACATTTCTATTACGTGAATCAAAATTAAAGAAGGAAAGTTGATCGACAATAACGAATTTTCCTTGGTGATGGAAACATAACACATGGAAAATAGTAGAAACAACTGCTCACATGGAATCAATGCAACTATATCCAAGTAGAAGGTTGTAAATGAGAGGTGCATCAAATACCTCAACCTCAACATTAACCTCTTTACCTTCTAATGTAATAGACAACGAAGGAACAACACCATAATGTTTAAACCCTGTAACATTAAATTCTTTTAGAGTATTGTGTGACTCAGTAAGGATAGGAGAGCCAATGTCTTTCCAACAAGTGATGGACATGACGCAAGTCAAGGCTCCTTCGTCAATAACGGTTCAACAAATATACTTATTTTCCACAACAACTTGTATTTGAAATGCTAATTGAGGAGGAAGCCTTAGAATATGATATTCTAAGTCAAATATTATCAAGTTTGTATCGATAGGATCATTTCCACCAATATCCTTTAACAGTTCCTTCTGTTGAGTATGACAACTTTGAAGGACTTCAAGAGTCGACACCGTAGAGGGTGCTTGCACAAGGTCTTCTACAATACTGTAGTTTTGGGCAGGACGTGCATGAGGATTAAATGACGACTTTTGAACAACGCCATTAGGAGGAGGGCGAAGAACTGTATCTAGTCCTGGTATTTCAAGATGAAGAGGAGCGTTAGGAGGTGAAGTTGGTGGAGGAGGTTGAACCAACAAAGGTGGTGAATCATCAAATTTCTCTTTTGAAGGAGAATAATATTTGGATCGAGTAGCTACGACAACTTCATTCTTCTTGGAGTCTCTAGTACACATAAGTACATAATATGTGGTAGAGGGAGAAGGTTGGTCATGAATGACCAATTGGGCCTGCTACTGAGAAGAAAATGGTTGTGACAAAATGATAGGTGTAGGAGGTGTCCTGGTCCCTTACAGGAACTTAGTAACCTCAGAACGTCATGGACATTCATTCGTATAATGATCCTCACCATAGATAAGGAAAGGATAATGAGGTTTGAATTTTTCTTTGTCATCAACAGGATGAGTCTTGGGTTTATCAAATTGTTGATTATTATTTTTGTCCTCTTTATTCTTACCCTTCCCTTTCTTTTTATTTTGATTTTTACTGGTAGGTGTAGATTGAACTGAATTAACTTCAGAGGTTTTATCGGGAAAAGGATTCGGAGGAGATGTATTTTGTAGATTAGGAGTAGTAGACTTGGGATTGGAATGACTGGTTGGTTTATACTGAATCTCAGCATGAAAAGTTCCAATCATTCCATCAACAACATGAGAAGCTACTGGAGGTGTTGGGGTTGGATTCATAGACGAGTGAGGAGCATCAGGGATCAAGTCATATAGTGTCTGTTTGGGAATAAACTAGATCCAAGTATTGAGCATGACTAATTTCCTGCACTTCATAGACGACACCACCCATGAAAATATCATGGGCTATAGGACCAATGAGTGAATTGGTAAACCACTTGGACAATAGTTGATTAGGAATGGGAACTTTGATTAAGCGTCTTCTCCTCCTCCACTCATGAATATTATAAAAAATGTGAGTAGAAGAGGATTGTTTATATGAACTCAAAATTTTAGTTCATGTCTCATATAGTATTGGTAATTGGTAATGCATTAAGAAATCCATAGCTAAGGTATTGAATTCATTGAAGAATCATTGTGGTAATTAAATATACCATTTGGCTTCCAAACCTGTAAGAGTCTGATGGAAAAGACGTAATATAATAGAGTCATCCATTAAGGAGTTGGAAGAACACCAAAGATGGAATGTCATGATGTGATTATTTGGGTGTTCTCCTGATCGATCGTCAAACTTAGGAATGTATGATGGAAATTTGGCAGGTATGAAGGGCCAATAAGGAGAATGAAAAATAGGATCGTTTAAAATCCTAGATAAATCTGGTAAATCCAAAGTAGAAATAAATGACAATTGTCTGTTCACTTGAGGAAACTGGTAGTTTTGAGGAGGTAGTCCTGTAGGTATACCAGTAGGACCATAAGAAGTCTGTAGATAGCTATATAGTCCCAACAAATTCAATGGTGGAGTATTTTGAGTCGAATAGCCAACATGAGTTTGTTGATTAGGTAATATTCCTTGGAAAGGAGCATTAGACTGAAATTTTTTGACCCCAAGTAGGATTCATAGATCCTGGATATGTTTTCCTGGGATTAGGGGGTTTGAAAGAATTAACCTGAATATTTTTCCCCCCGAGAAGTCATTGATTACCTTGGAAAGGAAAATTCCAAGGTTGATATTGTAATCCACGGATAGTTTTTCCATACACTAGGTTATGGCCTCCAACTTGAGGTTTCCCCCCAACTTGAGGTTGCCCCCCAACTTGAGGTTGACCTCCAAAAAGAATTTGAAAACCAAAAGAAACTAAATTACTTATTCCTACAACTTGATTGGATCTACTAGGGCCAGGATGATTATATCCTCCAAGTGAAGGTGGGGGAGGAATTCTAGCCCCCCCGGAGAGAACCTTGGTAGGTGTAGGAACAAAACTACTAGTAGCATTGTACCCAGGAGGAACAAAAAGATCAGACCCTCTGGTTGGATTCTGGGTAGGAGTAGCAATGGAAGTATTCAAATCATTATACCCGGGAGGAATTGTTGGATTGATCTAAGTGGAAGTGGTGTTCCAATAGGATCTTGAGTGATTACTTCACTTCCCACATAAACAGGTGTAGCTTGTGGAACCATGGTAGAGTTAGGAAGATGGAGAGGAAGAATTGTGCGAGAAACAACCAACAATTGGTCTAAAACTATGACACCATTACTGATCATGCCAGTAAAATGATCTAAAGGTACTGTATAATAAGTGGAAGTCACATGCGTATGTGATCCCATGGGTTGATTAGGACTCATTCCTAGTTTATCAAAAATATCGTGTCCCGAAGAGGTCCTCCAAAGGGAATGAACAGGGACAGAGCTAGGATTAAAAATTCCAGCAGTATGAACCAAAGTTTTATGTTAAATTTTTTAATTAAATAAAGTACCAAGGCAAGTGTTTCTCTTCCCTAGGCGCCTAAGGGGGAGAAAGTGCCTAATGTGGCTCCTAGTCAATTAATTTGTGAGATGCAAATTAAAAGGTGACTTTATGACTAAAGTGAG
>SNQJ01S0056636.1:38087-50123 GCA_010110895.2 Picea sitchensis | reverse complement strand
CACCCTGGCGTGATGAAATTTGAGCTTCTTTTGTTTCGTGTTCTACAAATATCACCCAGACTTCCGCGATATACAAATTGACAGACAGACTTGTGGACTCCACGTGTGGCGGGTTCAAGATTGCAATTGTTTAGGGATTCTCATCCTAAATAAAATTTATCTAAAAACCATATTTTCAAATACTAAATTATTAATATTAACTATTGATATTGTACAAGTGAATTACATTAAATTATTAAAGGATGTTAAATCGCTTATTTTTAAAAAAATGAAGCAAACAATAGAAAGTTTTTTTTTAATTCTACCACCACAAGCATAACAAGGACCAATTTGAATTTTAAGGCCCTCTTGTTCATATGATAGCACAATTTCACTCCGCACAATATATATTTGTTGATTTCAAATTATTCCAGGATATTAATTTTGTGAAGTTCATCGAATAAGAAAAAATGTCAAAACAATGACCAATTTGAATTTTAACAGCCTCTTGTTGCTATGATAGGAAAGTTTCACTTCTCACACTATATATTCGTTGATTTCAAATTATTTCAGAACAATAATTTCACCAAGTTCATCGATCAAGGAAATCTGCTAAAGCAAGCCACATATACATTTGTGTCACAACGCCATAGAAATTATCAGGCACATCTGCGGGCTAGCTGGCTAAAAACTTCAATTATATTGTTCCATGTCCTCCAAAGAATAGTTGGAATTCCATGGTATAAAAATTGACAGACAAAGTAGATAACCAAGAACCAACCATACTTTAAATAGGTCACAAGAAAGTTCCTAGAAGGTTCCATAGAGTAGAACCCATCGACCTTTGCACCAAACAATTCCATATACAAATAAAAGACGTTGTTGCATTCATTTTCTCTTCCATTTGGTATATGTTCCCAGTAGAAAATAGCCGAGAACATGTGATATATGGGGATTACAGAGATATGGGCCAAGTCCAATGAACATTCATCTAGATGTTGAACAAATGTTATAGAGACAGATGAGGTATTTTTGTTTCCTACCAAAGTTTGATATATTTGTTTTTCCCCTTCTTCAACCGATATGAAAAATTGCATTGTCCTCATTCAAGGTGAATTTGTTGTGTATGCAAATCTGCCACAACATGTAGACTCTGCTTGCCTTTTTCTGTAGATATGTTTCATACGACAACTATGCCAACTCAGGAAGCACATTTTGTAACAGATGTTGCCTAACCGTACAATGCACGGTTGTGTTGCCCACGGTTCAGATAACAACATTCACACAATGTCCATATATATATGGACATTTTTCACTGCATCACAGACAATCAATGGTATCATCACTTATCAAAGAGGAGGCAGAAGCAACGGAGTTGCATCTTGCACATACAGGCTCAAATGGTGTCGAGTACACATTGGATGCAACTATAAGACCTTCAACCTGGGAATGAGAGCAAAGGGATTAATACATTGAACAACATAATACACAACTGCACCCCCTCCCCTTTTAAAAAAAAATAAAATTAAACAGGGGCATAAATTTGTTGAAGGCTATTTCTATAAGCAAAGCGAGAATGCTTTTGTGGATTTATACGCACAACAATTGTAGAGATAGCTAGTTTCTTCAGATCCTCTACTATATCTTCTCACAACTTTGTTACAAACGTTGCATGGGTTGTCCGAAAGATCCTTTCTCTAGCCTCTCTCTTATTTGTAATATTTTTGAGCAACATAAGTGGAATCTTCCCTCTACGCAATTGTTGTTCCATTGACGAAAACAAATCTGAATACGTATTGAACAATTGTAGCTGCAATATGGAACAATGAAATATTTGTGTAACTTATCCGACATACATGCACATGCAAAAGTAAAGGACAAAACTAAATATGAAAAGTGGTACCATTGCCTTGTCACTTTCGGATTCTCCATCCTTTATATGGAGAATGTGTTGTGAGCCAAATTTTCTTGCTAGTTTGATAGCAGCCCCAATCGTTCCGATTAGGTAAATATTAGTGCTCTGTGCAAGCTGGCCGATAGTCGAGTCCAGGACGAAACGATATTCTAAACAAACAACGGTAATTTTTTCCACAATTCTTGTTTCGTTGAGATAAATAATTTGATCGCAATCACCACAGTCATATACTATTTTGGGAAATATATTAAAATTTGTAATGGATATCCCATTACGCGACAATATCTTTTCTGCATGTTTTTGGACAAGTTCTGGAGGAACAATCAGTGTCACTGTCATCATGGTGTCATTGTCTGTCATGTCAGCACACATAATGGATCTACTTTTGTTTTCCTTGTCCAAGTAGGTTCTATAGACAACCATTATGTTCCCGACAAATACTTGTCCAGTTTGGCGGCTATTCAAGCCCTCTATTGACAGTACTTTGGATGTCACAACTCTAGAGCTGATAACATTTTTTTGAACATGAAAACTAAAGTGAATGTTAGTGTGCTACAAGTACACGCATAGTTTTAATGAACTATGGAGCCAACGTTTCGCAACCACACCTCTTAGTCTGCGAAACATGTAGCATGTTTAATGTCTCGCTTGTACTTGTTGATACTTCTTGAGAGCTACAAACCGTGTATTGCATATGACATCAACATATCCACCATGCCATAAATGAATATATAGCCCAGCAAATTTGTTTAGCAAACATAGTAAGAGCAAAGCGTATGCATATTTATCTTTGGCCTTGTCAGTCTATCAATGTCTGGGACGAATGGATTCTCATGCCCGTGTCACTAGTCCAACATTTCCTGATGCAAGCATGTGCAGATGAACATCAGGACTAAACAAGCATACGCATTGTATATTGTCCATCAGAAGGACCAAATAACCTTAAAACTGTATGCATCTGAAATTTTTCACTGTAGAAATGTTTAACAGTAAACACAGTGTGAGAGCAGGGAACCATGGCCAATCTGTATATCACAGACCCCTGGAAGCCACGGGAGCAATCTTCAACTTGCCAGCCTGGCATGCGCAATTGAGAAAGTGGGTAGCTATGGAAGAAGGTAGAATCACGACCACATATGTGAATCCATTAGTCCACCAACCGACGCACGAAGGAATTTTTGGAAAGCACACTAGGTAGATGAATTGGAAAACAAAAGGGATAATAGAAAATGGAAAAAGTAGAAATAGGGAGCGCAGAAAGGCCCATTACTGCAAAGTCATCGTTTTCAAGTCTAATATTATATGCCCCAACCCGGTTTGTATATTTAATTTACCAGCACACTTGGTATACCTTTTAGAAGATTGCACCACATAACCCTTTGATGTTGCACAACACGATTCATCTCCATGTCCAAGAAACTTGTTTTTTCCAAGGTAGCAACGTCAAAGATGAAATGGACATGAAGGCAAGTTAGTATGAAGACAAACATCTAAAAGAAAGAGAAATAACTCTATTCACCCACCAAAGAGTCCTTCGTCCTGTCCAACCATTTTGTTTGTTTAAATGCAACAATGCAGCGCAAACACAACCGACAAGAACTAGCTTAGTATGCCATAAGGAACACATGTAAGAAAGATAACTTACCATGTAGGAAGGCACGCAACTAGTTTAACACATATACAAACCATAAATGAAATAAAAAACAATGCAATATGAAACAACAGTACAAACATGCACCTTCCTATATCCTCTTCAGCCAATGCAATCAAGACTCCCTCGTTTTCTCCAGCTACTATGTTTGTTTGAATGTGGAAATGCACAAAATTCAATGAACATCAGTGGAAGATGGTATTCACCAGAGAACAGGGAATATGTACACACAACAAAACTGAATGAACAAATAGTCTAGAAAGGAAGAAACATAAACCTTTGCACTTCTCTATCCATGGCTATAAATGCGCAGATTTTCTTTCCCGGGCCAAAATATATTACAAGGAACAAAATATCACGCAATTGCCTAGCCACAACTAAACGATTTCTGGTTTTCTCTAGCAATTTATCCATATATGCCCTTTAACCATGTTCTTTATCCTCTACACAGACTATTGTTCCCACGATACAAGTTCTCAATTTTCCGTGGAAAACAACCCAGACATGCTTCTAGACATCAAAATATAATATTGCAGAATCTTTGTTGCACATATCATATCTCAAGCGCAACACAAATTCTATCGTGCGCACACCAGTCTATGTAGAGGAGAAAGAACATGTAATTTCATATCTGCACATCTGACGATACATGGTTTATAAATGTATCCTACACACATATGCTTTACTCCAACAAAAAAACAACAGACATTGTAACTTCACATGTAATCCTCCAACAATTTTGCATGCAACTATTTTCTTTCATGGCCGGACTGGAGCACCAGCAAAATCTCATAGAATAACAGATATCGGCCTCGATAGACATGGAAAATAATACAACTGCATGTCAACTCGTGGGTGGAGGGGATGAACACCGTAAAGCACCCCCCAAAAATAATAACAATCCAAAAAAATAGAAAAAATAAAAGCTCCAACCACCGTCGCTGCACCCCAACCCTGTAAGGCCGAATCAAACAAAAGAAAATAGCAAGGACCAAAGCAGCCAAAAAGCATGAATAGGTCGAACTACACCCCCAGGGCCCCAAAGCGCAAACCCCCATTAAACAAACAGAACCAGCAACCCACGAGCTAGCAAGAACCACCGAGCCAGTGAACAACATATGTATCTCCAACGATTACGAAACTGCAGCCCAAGCACAGAAGGAATGGAAAACATACAAGGAACATGCGACTACAAATAAGCAAACATTCTTACTTCCAAGCTACAAACTCTGAACAACAAACAAGGAATACAAAATGAAACTATGGAATCGAAACTTACTTCGAAATGGTGAAATGACGAGCGAAACAACAACAAGCAGCAATCGACAAAAAAACGAAGAAGAACCACTCACCGAACCAGTAACCAATGTATGTAGCTTCAACAATTACGAGGATGAAACATACAATGGCAACAACCGACAAAATAAGGAAGAAGAAGCACTCACCGAACCAACAAACAATGTATGCAGCTTCAATGGTAGAACAAGGATGAAACATACAATGCTCGTCGAACTGGCGGTGGACAAACAAGACTTTGCAAATTCATTGTAACTGTATACAAAATTTTGAGGAAAAATGTACTCCGAGAAGCATATTTACATAAACATTTAAGACTACCAGGCTGTCTAAGGACCTCGCGGTATGAAAACATTTAAGCTATTAGGAGTGTTGGAGGACATCACGTCATGTAAACATTTACGTTGTCAAGCCTATTGATGCATCTCAAAATATGTGTCAATACATTTCAACAAATATACATCCGCCAAAGACGCCATAAACTTTGGAATTCTCAATCACTACAAAGCTTGGATATCAAAACATTTCAATATGCTTAGTACATATGAAAACTTACGGATATATTCGCCTAGCAGAAAATGCTAATACAAACATTCCAACTAATGCCAACATTAATCGACCTTCAAGCAATATAGAGGAAAAATATATGATTAAAAAATACTGTCTATGAGAAAAAAATTGGATATGTTGTCATATAGTACATTGGGAATAGCGAAGCCGGAAGTAAGACCTCCAATCTCTTATCCAATCAGATCAGTACATATATGTTGCTTTTTATTATATAAAAATATATGCTTTTAATTCCATAGCTCCAACAATACGTATTGTTCAAATATTTCCAGTCAAAGGACAAACTAATATGTAGTCAACGCATTATCGATCGCTATAGTCCCTCTATGCCTACGACAGGGACTAATAATGCTTATTTCTATGAATCGCTCGCTTAAAACAAAATTATAGAATTTTTAAAAAGCCTGAAGAACCTTAGATGTGATACATATGTATATATCGAAAAGTGTGTCTTCATATTGTGTTTAATTTTAGTAAAAATAATCGCAAACTAAAAACTAAAGTGTATTATAGAATTTGTTGATAGGCGGAAGAACCTCATATGTAATATATATACATAGTGTTTATTGAAACTGTATTTATTGCATTTAATTTTAAATACAATATTAGAAGTCAAAGATGATGTTTTTTTCATTGAATAAAACATTTATAACAAATTGATAGTATAGAATAATAATATAATAATAATATATTTTTAAGGTCACGACGAAGCTAACAAGGGACCCCTCTCCCCCAACCATTTGACTGGTAACCTCTACTGAGGTATACATACCCTACCCCCCTCTCAATTTGAACTTGTGACGCCTTAAGAGGAAACACATGTTCTTAACCATTAGGCCGCATGAGGCTGTATCATCTTTCAATCATCTTTACTTTTTAAAGATTTTTTTCCATATTATGTGGCAATTAAAATGTGTCAATTCAAAAGGCATTTATAGCAAACTTTTTTTTTCAGTTAATATGGATATGATACACGAATACATAATTTATACACTTTCAATTATCTTTACTTTTTTAAGAATTTTTTTCCTTAATATGTGGCAATTAAAATGTTTCAATTCAGAAGGCATTTATAACAAACTTTTTATTTAGTGGTAATTAATATGGATATGAGACAGCGATACATAATTTAATTGTTATATCAATTTTTTGTTGTTTAAATTGTATTTTTGAATCCAGAAATAGATTCAACTTGATGAAAACAAATGAACGTCTACCCCGAATATGATATGTGTAATGTGTGGTAATGAGTTTGAGGTAGTGCACGTTAATCATCCAAATGTGGGTTGCACAGATATTAATCTATGTTAATCATCTAAACCTGACAATCATATGGTTTTAAAGTAATTTCTTAATATGATTAGGCAAATGTGAAAAAGTAAACAGGTTAACTCATGCATTCATAAATGCAAGAAAGTTATGAACAATAAATCACATTCATTGATTTAGGAGGACCACAATAAACTAGGAGTACCCTAGCCTCCTAGTTTTTTAAGCCTTGTCTTGGTCACTAGTGGCCAATTGTTAACCATCAAATTAAGATTTTAGATTAAAAGGCTATTAATTATACCCATTTCTGATTGATGTAACCCTCGGATCTGCATATCCAACAACAAATTATGACCCACAAAATTATATAAAAAGAAAAAAACAATTACCAGTAAAGACAAAAAGGACAATTAAAATATTGTTGGTTACATAAACGGCACATAACATTGTCGATTATCACACCATTCGTAATTACTAATGTATGGAATCCACGTTATGAAACATGCTCAGTGTCAGACATTATGAATTGTAGTTAATAAATATGTAAGTACAGAATCATGAAAGAATTAAGATTTTAGATTAAAAGGCTATTAATTATACCCATTTCTGATTGATGTAACCCTCGGATCTGCATATCCAACAACAAATTATGACCCACAAAATTATATAAAAAGAAAAACAATTACCAGTAAAGACAAAAAGGACAATTAAAATATTGTTGGTTACATAAACGGCACATAACATTGTCGATTATCACACCATTCGTAATTACTAATGTATGGAATCCACGTTATGAAACATGCTCAGTGTCAGACATTATGAATTGTAGTTAATAAATATGTAAGTACAGAATCATGAAAGACCGTTGGATGTTGGACTGAGAATGTTCTGGATATTTAAACAACGTAGCTAAAGAGTTTCTAACGGTCCCTTTCACATGTACGTAGTTAAGAAGGAAACCCTCCTTCGCGAATCCGGTCTTCTCCAGAACTCTTGCCGACGGCACGTTTTCAGTGAGCACAAGAGCTTCAATCCTCTTCAGTCCCTGCAATTCTTTGAAGCCCATTTTGAGTGCTGTTGTCACTGCCTGGGTGGTGAAGCCCATTCTCCAGTACTTTCTGGCAATGGCGTACCCCATCTCAGCTCGGTAGATGTGAATACCGGCCCCTTGCTTCAGCTTGACATGGCCAATCGGCTTCCTTTTGAAACATATTGCCTTGAGCCACGGGTGAGGAATCACCACCTTCACCATAAATTCCCTGAGCTTCTCTTTGGATTTAAAGGTTTCGAATGTCATGAACTTGGTCACTTCGTCGTCGCTCCCCCACTCGTACAAGTCATCCAAGTCTGCCAGGCAGAAGTTCCTCAATTGGACATGCCCGACACCACAACTACTAATCCCGTTGCTCGAGCCACGGTTAGCTTCCATTCTTTCGATCTTCAACTCTCTCAAATGCTCAGCTTTTCGCAATGAAATCTGTAATTTGAATGAACTGTATGAGCTACGAGTCTGCAGTGCAGCACTACTCGAGTTGGATGAATGATGAGGTGAAAACAACCGAATTTATGAACACCCAAAATTACATCACATGCCAATTAATGTAATGTGGAGGCACGCAATTGATTCCTTCTTATCATCTAACGCTGATTTCTACTAGGTATAGATGTGAAATGTGAGGCAGTAATATAGCAAACTCGAATCTCTCAGATAGTCTACCAAAAAAATGATAAATTGTGTGGCATAGTAGCCAACATGAGGTCGGCGGAGGGTATTGGAAAAAAGAATCTTAATCTTAAACGAGCTCCTCACTTCACAGAGTTACAGAAAGTCTCATGCATTTCCTTTTGGCCAATGAACTTTTGCCCAATGAACTGTTTGAAGTATGCCTGATAAATACAACGCAATCATTGCTTACGAGTACATATTGGAATATTTCTTCCACCTACCATATCATTTTCTACCGTATCATTTTCCGTAAGATCTTTGGAGGGATTTCTTGGTCTGCATGTTCGTCCCCTGATAGTTTACAGGCCTTTCTCAAAATTGGAATGATAATATGTAAATCATACTCACTTTGTAATGCTTGTTTATGCATTACGCTTCATTATTCCAATCACGGGGAAAAGAGTCTTAACTCATGAACCGTGAGAAAGCCTCGCCATTGATTTTTATGAAGTTCACTGAATCTGAGAAAACCTTGCCAGCGATTTAAAAAAGACAATAAAAAGGATTTTGAATATCATAGCCAAAAGATTTTGAATATCATAGACGGTGGCTTTTATCCCGTCGTATGGAAAGTGTTTTGTCCTTATTCCAAGGGAGAGGGGTCTGGGAATAGATGCCCCTCCATAGTATGATTTAAACTTCAGAGTAATGAATATGTTGTATTAATTAAGTGGAGTAAAGAGGCCCTCCACAATTTGTCTGACAGTTGGATGTCTCCCATTCTTAAAAGTAGGGAGTCGAAGAAAGGATGGGAAAAGTGGGTTATGAATATGTTGTATTAATTAAGTGGAGAAAAGAGGCCCTCCACAATTTGTCTCTGACAGTTGGATATCTCCCATTCTTAAAAGCAGGGAGTCGAAGAAATGATGGGAAAAGTGGGTTATGAATATGTTGTATTAATTAAGTGGAGAAAGGAGGCCCTCCACAATTTGTGTCTGACAGTTGGATATCTCCCATTCTTAAAAGCAGGGAGTTGAAGAAAGGATGGGAAAAGTGGGTTATTGTATCTGCCAATCTTAAAACAGAAGAGGATTGAAGTAAAGATGAAAAAAAATGGGTTATTGGATATCTAAACACATAGACCATTAGTAATTGACACGGAAACGTGTCTGGACTTTGTGATGTTAAAGATCTAATAATGTAGAAAACGTGCATAGTGACGAAAACTTGTGCACATTCACAGAAGAAGAAGAATCCTAGCTGTGAAGTGATAGACAAAGCTGTATTTGAGTATGTAGGTTTTAGGTATTTGAGTATGTAAGTTTTCATCATTATAACAAAATTTTTTATAAGAATGGTCTGAGATGTTTTGAAACTTTCAAATTTTCTATTGGTTTACCCATCTTATATTAATTTTTTTGTCTTAATAATGAATGAATTTTTTTGTTGGCTTATTCATCTTATTATGCCGAAAGGCGTACACCTATTGGCAATGGGCACAATTAATCACCTTTTAATCTAAAATTCTAATCTGATGGTTAACAATTGAAGATGCTGCCATATTCTTAGTCGTCCTCCCAAATCAATGAATGTGATTTACTCTTCATAATTTCCTTGTATTTCTGAATGCATCGGTTAACATGTTTACTTTTTAACATTTACCTAATCATATTAAGAAATTACTGTAGCATTATATGATTGCCACGTTTAAATGATTAACCTTTGAGATTACCTCAACTGTCCAAGCTTTCATTTTCTCGCTAGCAGTACATTTCATTTTCTATCTAGAAGTGTGTTTCAGTCTTGCTAAGGGGCTTGGAGGCAAGTCGAGTTGGATTTCATCCCTCTCCCAAAAGGGCGAGTGCCTTGTGTATTATAATTGGAATATCAACTATCGGTCGCTCACGTCTCCATCTTGTTTGCTTGCCAAGAGAATCAAGGGATTCAATAGCGGCTTTAACGATGTGCCCGATTGATCGCCATTTCCCTCTCCCTCTGCTTGAAATGCTCCTTTCGTTTCGTTTCATTTTCTGTCTTTCCTATACCTTTCGGCGTTATCCACCCACGAATTAAACGTTGTGTTAGTATTAACTTCTTTGTCGTCCTGATAATACATGAATTTTTTTTGTTGGCCTACTCATCTTATACTAACTTATTTGTCCTGATAATGGATGGAGGATCACATCTTACACAGTTCTTATGCAGAAAAATTTGCTAGCAAATTGGTAATGTTTTATTAACTTCATTATCTCATAATACTCTCCAATTACTGTCACCAGACTTCTACGCAGAGCAGTGCTGTGTTTTATAAAATTGTCATGGATACAACTTCCAGGGAAACTGTTGATGTATATGTTAAATATAATGTAACCTCAACAGTCTGACTGTACACTGCCAGCTGTACTGGACAGTTGTACTTTCTATTTTTGTCTTGCTTGAGCATATTTAGCTCAACCATCTCCCATTGCATTGTATCATCTTCTCAGAACTTCTTCAGTACTTCTTCATACATTTCAATATATTGTTCTATTCTTTTCTCTCTGCATTTCTCTTTTCTTCACAATTATCATGGTATTAGAGCTTCAACAGTAAGCCTCTTCACACAGTCCGGAGAGCAACTCGATCCTCACAGCGCAGAGATTCATGGATCTTGAGAGCACGCGACACAGTCTCTTTCACAAGGTTTGGAGAGTCGTTCGTCATACTCTCGAAATATCCTCACAGGAAACTTCCACGAGGACGCAGAACGTCTTACGTTCAAAAGATCAATGTAGGAAGCTTGCAGAGGAAGCAAAGCGTACATCACTCGAAAGATCCAGGACAAAGAGAATGCAGAAGAAGAAACTTTAAAGATTCTTGTAATCTTTTTAAGAATCATCAAAGATTGACGAAGAAGAGCTGCAGAATGGAAGAACGTTGAAGATTTCACGAACATTTGTTCAAATTCATGAAAGACTATTAAAGAAAGAAGAAGCGTTTAAAGAATTGCAAAAATTCTTCAAATCCGTTAAAGATTTTAGCAGAGAACGAAGAATTCATGAAATTCTTTCAAATCTTTGAAAGATTCACAAATTTTTCTTCCACAGGAGAAAATTCTGTCAAATTCAACAAAGATCGCGTCTCAGGTTCAAAGAACAACTGTCGCGGCCGTAAGATTCATCCTGAGGATGGATCCGAAGCGGGAAACCAGTTCAGAAGGGACGAGGAGAGCACGGAAAAGGCGAAAGAGTTTTAGCCGTCAGATCTTGCCCAAAGGACCGACAGCCGTTGGCTCAGCGAGAAAGTGCACGAGGTTTAATCCTGTAGAGTGCACAGGAGAAATTTTGACTTTAGAAGTCCCGACATCATCTGGACCGTCCATCAAGAGACACATGGCGAGATCTCGGCATTTCGTGACTCGCAGGTGTAAAGGTCAGAAGACATGTCGTGAGAATTCGTGAATCGCGAAACCACGAGTCATTCTGGACCATTGAATCAAGAAAGATCGTGAACCGTCGATCTTATCACATCGCAAAATCGGTAATCGGGAGTTGGACGAGCAAAAGATTGCACTCCAGAACTCTGATACGCGATATCGCAAAATCCCGAAAAGATTGCAGCCGTCCATCTCAGAGGACAGGTGGTAGCAGATCCGAGTGTCGTTAAATCGGCATTTCGGAGTTCGCGGTTTTGAAAGACCATCGCAATAGG
>SNQJ01S0056636.1:20765-34386 GCA_010110895.2 Picea sitchensis | reverse complement strand
ATTATGTATGCAGCCAACCTTGTTTCCAGATTCATGGAATCACCCAAAGATTCTCATTGGAAAATGGCAAAACGAATTTTGAGATATGTTGCAGGAACTCTCAATTTCGGCTTATGGTACACTAAATCTGATAGTAATCAACTCTCTGGTTACACAGATAGTGACTTTGCAGGCAACCTAGATGACAGGAAAAACACATCAGGATATGTTTTTCAACTGGGCATGAATTTGATTTCATGGGCATCAAAGAAGCAGCCAATTGTATCCATATCTTCTGCAGAGGCAGAGTATGTAGCTGCTACCTCAGCTTCATGTCAAGTTGTGTGGCTGAGACGATTATTGAAAGATATGTCACATACAGAAAATGATCCAACTCCTATTTTCTGTGACAATACTTCAGCAATAGCTTTATCCAAGAACCATGTGTTTCACAAGAAAAGTAAACACATTGACACTCTGTTTCATTTCATACGTGAGCTAGTCAATAATAGAGATATTGCACTACAATTTTGTGGTTCTCGAGATCAGCTTGTTGATATCTTTACAAAGCCACTAGGAAAGTCAGTTTTTTATTTTCAGAGACAACACTTAGGCATAATCGGTGCTGATGATTGTAACTGTTGAGTTTAAGAGGGAGTGTTAAATATAATGTAACCTCAACAGTCTGACTGTACACTGCCAGCTGTACTGGACAGTTGTACTTTCTATTTTTGTTTTGCTTGAGCATATTTAGCTCAACCATCTCCCATTGCATTGTATCATCTTCTCAGAACTTCTTCAGTACTTCTTCATACATTTCAATATATTGTTCTATTCTTTTCTCTCTGCATTTCTCTTTGCTTCACAATTTATCAGTATATGCCAAGAGATGAAAAAAAATTCAATTATTTTCATTCATAAACACATTATAGCCAGATCAAACCTATGATATAAGAAAACATTAATTCTACAGCCGAATGAACTCTCTCGCCATGAAACTCCGAGGTTTACTATGATATTGATCTTTTTGGAAAAAAGCTAAATGCTTCGAATAAGAAAAACTGAGCATGCACTGTAATACCGGTTCTACGTTGCAGTGGACTCCCGTATTTCTTTCAGCAGTTGATAAAATGAGAAAACAACAATGTCGTTCTTATAAGTTCCAAATAAATTTTTGGTACGTGCCGGCCATTGCCATGGCTCGACATGCTGAAATACCTTGATCCAGCTAGTTTACATTTTAGCAAATCTCTGAATTCTTAGAAATACAGATTCGACATTGTGATGCAGGAGCATGTCTGGTGCAGAGAGGTATCCTGCACAGCTTCTTAGCTTCCAATAGTTAGATGATGTTTTCATTATATTTTTCTAGATTTTATGTTGTTAAAGAAGCAAGCTGTTACAGTGGTTGTTACTGAATAAGAGATAACTGCTGCAAAAGTTGCTACAGTGGTTAAAGAAATATCGTCTCATTGTTTTGGCTACAGAAATTGCAGCCGTAGCAGTGGGAGCTGGAACTAGTTGTTATGGAAACCAGATGAGGGGCTATAATAGTTTCTACATAAGCGAGGCGTGGCATTGGAATCTGTTGCTGTAGATCGATGAAACCATTATTGGTTATGTAACCCAAGCCAACGCTACGAAACCATAATGGGCTAAAATTAAAAAATGATTGTCATGACAAAGTACGTGTGGCGATTTATTTGAAGGTCCATGGAAGAAATGAAGGGGCGCATTGTTTACTATTGACAATACCAAGAACCATTTCAGAAGCCTATGAAATGACAGGCGCGTTGAAGGAACCGAATAGATCGCTGGGAACTGAAACGTTTCGAGCTGTTCAACTTTTAATCTCTATGTATAAAATTATTTTCTTGCAGTTGAGGAAGGCACCTTTTGCCTTTGACTAAGCTCCAGTAAAAGGCTGCAGTGGTGGATGGAGACGTGGGCCATTATTGTTGCGGGTAACTCTTCTAGTGGCAGTTGGGGAGAAGCTTTTAGCTCTAGCAGAAGAGGAGATCTATGGATGAATGAGGGGCTGAAAAACGTTAGATTTACTTAATGTAACTGAAGTGTAGGAGCTTGGCTAATCTGGTTAGTAAATTTGCAAGAGTTTTGCTGTAGTTTAATTCTATATATTATTTGAGTATTATGGTGTATTTTGTGTAATATTATTGTCATTTATAAAATCAAAATGGTTTTATTTGGATGTGTTTTTCCTCGGAGGCCTATGCCTCCTAGATGAAGTGATATCCGAATGAGTGGTATCAGAGAAGGTTGATACTATAGTGGGAAGGACCAAAGAGATCTTGGTCTTATATTAAAAAATCTGTGAAGTGGGGAGCTTACAAGAAGAGATCCCAGAACACAATTATAATCATGGCACATAGAGGAATAATTGAATGAGTTTGTGTGGATGGTGACCTCAATGAGTGCCATGGAGATAACCAATAGGAGAGATATTGTGCATGTGGTTTGGGTATCAATGATGACAAAGTGGAATAAGAGACTATAAGATAAGAGGTAGAAGAGAATGTGATAGTGGAAGAGAGAATGATCATCAACCAAAACTTGATACTCTTGTCTAATGTAATAGTGGAAGAGAGAATGATCATCAACCAAAACTTGATACTCTTGTCTATTTTTAAGTTTATATCTTGGGGAATTGATAGACTCATATTTAGGAAATTAGAGATTCTAAGAGGGTTATGTTTGCCACTACAATTTAATCGAAAAGTCATGCCCCTTTGTGCAGCTTAATAAAGAAATTTGTGGTAGAGAGAATATTAAAACATGGGACAAGATGGTGCCAAAGTTGAAGAATAAATATTTTCCTATGGATTAATCTCTATTGGGAAATGGCTGTGCCTCAATGCTCTCAGCCTCACACCAAATAAGGAAGACAAGTGGGAGTTACATATCCCAACACTCTCCCTTAACAACTATTTGTATTTACAATCATCAATCCAAGTCTTCATCATCACCAATTCCTCTAAATTGAGTCTATGTCTGGTCCAACTTGGTACTTTCTCTTTGTACCTGATCATGCATCACCCAACTGCCAAAGTCCATATAAAAAGACAACCATCCACCGAAATACATGTTTCATGAGTCGATGCAACCACATTTTTAGTAGGATGTCCTTCTAGTACATGGTTCATTCAACCTCTTGATGAACTCCCCTTGAAAGTAAAACTCATGATTTCTAGGCACCTCCTAGAGTTCACCCATAAAGCATGCAAATGACCCGTGACATGGATCACTCTCACTGTTAAGGAACTCTATAATGAAGGTTTCAACACTACACATCAATAGGGATACATGGCAAAGGTGTATGCATGCCTAGTGAAGTATTATAGCGATATGCCCTTTACATGTTACATAGATACAGACACATACATTACAAACTCCATCTCATGGAGATACCAAATACATAATCAAACATTTCTAGGACTGATACCTCGAATCAATAAACATTACATCATATACTTTCTACAAAAGAATGTGTGCCTCATATTAACATGTGGTCATTAGTTTATTTTATTCAACTCAATTCACACAATTGACCTTGTTTATGCATAATAATCTTGTTGCTTATGCACTTATGCAACTTCCACACTTCTATTGTTTCCACATGAGTGTCATTGTTACCAACTTCTATTTATAAAGAAAACTAAGAAATAATTTTACATCACAAAATATTACCAAGCTCGGTAATGTCTTTGATGTTGTACCTTCAATGTCAATGTCACTTCATTGTGTTCGATTCACATGGAATTTGTGTTCGATTCACATGGAATTTGTTAGAGTAGTTAATTCTAACAGAAAACACTACATTCATATTGTTGGAGTTTCAAATATAACAATGTATCACACATTGCGCTGAAAAGACTCAACATGTTTCTCATCACCACTCCAAATAAATTTAAAATAAATAATTATTTTATCACGGCCAAAGGATTTTCAGTCACATTTATGGATTCTCTTTTAGTATTTGAGTTTCCCTACCATATCCAAACATTCTGTCAACTTGTTTAACAAAACTATTCAAAATGCAATGAAAACTTTGTAACCTGATTATAGGTAAACTGCCCTTCTCTTCCTTGTGCTCCTTGCAAGTCACCAAAATTGTCCCAGAGACCTTTGCCATCGCTCCTGTTCTCAAGACCACGATCCACTGATGGTTCAAAACTACGTCCAATGCATGATAATATGGTGTCAACCTCACATATTCCTTCTTCAACCCATCAACATGATTAAAATTTTTAATTTCTTAGTTTAAATGTCATACATCTTCTTCAATGAATCCTTTACCTTATTCATTGCAGAACTGGATGAATGTTTTCTAATATTGTTTTCTAATATGGCCCATGGATACTTATACAGTGCTTCACGTGATACCATAAATTATCCTTGGCATGCATTGCACTGCACGGCACGTCTCTACAATGAAGAACATTTCCCAGCAAATGAACAATAATATAACTTCCTAGGTTGCACTTGATCTACATACTACCTACAGATTATGATTCTATTTGCAGTTTCTACCGGCTTTAACTCTGCCATCGCTTTCATTTACATATACTCACAACGCCTTGACCAAATATAATGAGCAACAGATAATTCATTGTCTTTTCGACTGCCATGTAGAGACATAATAGCCCATGTATAGTTGTCGTTCAAGAGCATTACCATAAGCTCTATCCATTAAAATGGCATTATCCCCATAGCCTATACTACTTATCCCAAGCCATTCCATATATTGATCAATTAAAATTCCATCCTGTAATTATACGCTCCAGCAAATTCTCCATATGAATAGCAATGGTGTCACTCGCAATGTCCAATCTAAAAGGTGACACCAAATACACAAGACTAATAACAACATATTGAGGAAAAATCCCTGGTCCAATTACCTAGGCAAGTCTACTGGAACTTGCTGAGGATCATTTTGTAGATCTATGCTCAGATCAAGGTGAGAGAGAGCCACACACCAACATCATATACCATCTAAAAGGAAACCTCGTGGGGAATTAAAAAACATGTTATCCTAGTTCCATCCTTTGAAATCACTCTACAAGACTCCTTTGAAGAACAAGGGCTCGATAATATAGGTAATATTATTTACCAAACCTCGATCTTTTCCATCGACTTCACCCTGGTTGGTTCTCACTCGCTGCTCAAATTTGATTTCTAACTCTGCCACTGGAACTATCAATCATCAGGCCACTACAAGTTGTATGTAGATTCACATATGTGTCACACTCCAAACCTATGGACAAACAATCTAATTATCACACTCATATTATCATATGATATAGTATACTCTCCTAGGATAGCCTGTGATACAATATTGGGAAAAGGGAGAGTGAGAGTAGACAATATTACACACATCAAAATTGTTCATGAGTGTTTTATTAAAAATAAAAATAAAGTACACATAAATACAACAAGATTTTTTTAAGATAGACAACTAAGTTGATTCATTAGTTGACGAAATATCTCAACCTCACACCAAACAAGGAAGCTAACTAGTGAAAGATAACATCTCAAACTAACTAGGCCTCAACAACCTCCTAAAATATAAGACCATACTCCTCGTTTAGACTAGAACTCTAACTAGTAATGAGACAATTGGGAGTTACATAGCCCAACATTCTCTTCATCTGTTTAGAGGATTCTAGAATTTGAATCATTTGAAGATGTCGGTGGAGGAATTTTATAGAGTTTCTAAAAGGTTTAGGAAGAGTGAGGAGAGCTTCAAATCTATTTCCATCGTGTGAATGGTCTAAGTTATGCCATTCAAGATGAGTTTTATGTTTTGAATTTTCTTTCATTGGAAGAGGCTTATCAACCAACCCCTAGGATTGAGTAGAAATTGCTAAGAAAACAAGACCATGAGAAAAGGTTGAAGATATTGAAGAGGTCAACAAAACGAAAAACAAGTGGAAGAAGGTGATAGTAGTTGCAACAATATGATCTAGTCTGCTAGAGGAGGAAGATGCAAAGGTAGAGGAGGAAAATTTGAAGGTGTTTGCCTCAAATGTGGAATCCAAGTCCATATCTGACATGAATGAAAAATAATTTTTAAGGATGGAAGAAAACGAGTGGAGAATTCATGTTGTTAAAACAGATCCAACAATAGTAGTAAGTGAGATGATGGAATTGAGGGTAAAGGGAGAACATTTCATAATGAGGACAATATTTTTGTAACTAAGAAAGATGTTGAGAAAGATACATAAAGGAGGAAAACACTCTTCAAAATGAAATGTAAGATAGAAGGTAAGTGTTGTAATTTAATTATTGATGGTGGTAGTTTAGAATTTTTTTTTTCTAATGAAGTTGTTGAAAAATTGAAATTAAAGTGTGCACCTCATCAATCCACATATATAATGTCATGGTTACAAAGCGAGCATAGGTTCAGTATAAGAGACCAATGCTTGATTCATTTTAATATTGGAGGTTATAAAGATAGCATTCTCTTTGATGTTTTTATTTTCCCATGGATTCTTGTTACATTTTGTTGATGAGGCCACGAAAATTTGATTAAAGAATTATTCCTGATGGAGGAAGAAATACCCACAAGTTTGAGAAGCATGGGATTAAATTTAACTTACATCCATCGAATGAAGCAGTGGAGAGGTATATCAATGTGATGTTATGTCCAGTGTTGGAATATGTGAAGGAAGTGAAGCAACAATATCTTATGGAGCAATGGGATGAATAAAATAAAGACAAAAACATGGGTGCTATAGCAACAAAACATTTGACAAAGGATTTGATGGGGAGTTTTGATTCCCATAATGTTTTTTGTGGTGGTACATTTATAGTAAATGTAGTAGAGAAAGTATAGAATGTGTCCATGAGAGAGATAGCTAAAGGAAAAGTTGGCAGTGAGGAGAGAACGATATACCTATGCACTCCATACGACATATATTCAGAATGGTGCCTAAGAAGGAGGTTGGGGTGGCAGTAAGCAATAGTGAGTGGGAGCAGTGTAAGATAGTAAGAATATATGGGATAAAAGAAAATGAGGTAGTGAAACCTTCTGCAACAGATTCACAAGCAATGGAAGAAACATTAAAAGTTGGGTAGATGTACAATAGTGTTGGGTTAGGACATTGAAAGAAATGTTGTGGATGATAGAAACAACAAGCATAGAGGGATTCAATCTACATGTAATACCCTAATCTTGATTCCCATATTAGCAATATATTTTTATTTATTTGAAGAAAGGCCAAAGTCCCTATAAATATGAAAGGCTCGAGAGTCTACCAATGCTTGTTGATACTTCTGGATATAAATGTGTTGAGTTTCAAAATGTCCTATGTTTCAAGTGGACACTCCACCCATCATGAGGTATAAAAGCCAATAATAATTTTAGAAAGGAGCATTGATCCTAAGATTTTAAAGGAGATTTGGGATTGGACGGTTGAGAGAAGGTAAATGAAAAATTGAAAAACCAATTAGTCCTTGAGAATATGTAAGTGAAAAATTATATAAATAAATAAAAATATAAAAAGGTCAATATCGGTTGAGGTATTGAATTAATAACAAATTTATAAGGAAAAACAAAGAGGGTAAAATTTGAGAAGAGGTAAGTGAAAAAATATAAATAAGTTGGTCATTAGCCTTGAGATGGAGAGGAAATATTAGTTGATTGAAATAGTAGAGGAAGAGGGTAAAAATGGATGCAAAAATATTAAATTTTTTATTTATAATTTTAGTTACAAATCTCAAAAAAGAAATTGTTATGAAATATTAGTTGATTGAAAAATTTTGAAAATTGAAAAGGATAGAAGAAAAGATGATAAAATTGGGTACATGGGAATTGATGTTAAATTTTGAAAAGAACCAAGAGATGTTAGGATTTAAAATAAAACCTTAAAGGGACTTACGAGGGAAAAACAAAGAGAGAAACAGGGATTAGGTTTGAGGACCTAGGAGATGAATTATAGGTTTCAAAGATTGGATGACTTAGTAGTCGTCATATTGATTGAGGTTATTGGGGTATTTCTCAATTTCCAACGCTTCTCAAATGATGCTAGATGAGTGATGGGGCTTAGAAGCAGGGATTTTGGTTTGATCGAAGAAAATTAGATGTTTCGATTTGTAGAAGTGTTCAATAATGGTTGACTTGGAGATTCAATTATGGGAGGTGTCATCCATGTGTTCTTTGAGATGATCTTTGAAGGATTGACCCGTCTGACCAATATAATATTTTCCATAGGGAAAGGGAATTTGGTAAACGCATTGGCTCAGCATTGGATCATATTTATCCTTGGCAGTTCTAAATTTTTTTTTCAAGGTTTTGTAGGGTTTAAATAAGGTTTTAATAATATTTTTAGCCAGGATTTGAGAGATGTAGTCAATAGAGACTTTGATATATGGAAGAGAAATTTGAGCTAGGGGAGGTGAAATGGGGGGAAGGTTTTTCGGATTGGGATTATGAGATGAGAGAAAGGATTTGTTGATTTGAGAGAGGGAATATCCATTGAACATCAATGATTTTGTTAGGTGGGCTTGTTCCTTTTCAAGGAATTGGGGAGAGGAGATTCGAATGGCCCAAGAAATCAAGGTTTTAAGAACGACAAAATTTTGAGGGGGATGGTGATGCGATTGGGAATGAACATATCTATCTGTGTGAGTCTTATTCCTATAAACTTGGTGTTTTAGAGAGCCATTAGGGAGACAAGAGATAAGAACATCCAGGAAAGTGAGAGAGTTGTCTTTTTTAATCTCCATGGTAAGCTGGATATGAGGGGAAACCCTGAAACAAATTTTTAGAACTGCCAAGGATAAATCTGATTTGATTCTTGCACAAGGAGTCTACTAAATTCCATACTCCTGTGCAAAATATTATATTGGTCAGACAGGTCATTCCTTCAAAGCTTGTCTCGAAGAACACATGGTTGACACCTCCCATAAATTAATCTCCAAGTCGGCCATTGTTGAACACTTTTACAAATCCAAACATCTAATTTTCTTTAATCAAACCAAAATCCTAGATTTTTAGCTCCATCACTCATCTCACATATTTCAATAAGTGTTGGAAATTCAGAAACACCCCAATAACTTCAATCAAGACGAAAACTACAAACTCAACCAATCCTAGAAACCTATCATTCATCGCCTAGGACCTCAAACCTAATCCATGTTTCTCTCTTTGTTTCTCCCTCATAAGTCTGTTTAAGCTTTTCATTTTAAATCCTAACATCTCTTGGTTATTTTCAAAATGTAGCATCAATTCCCCTATACCCAATTTTATCGTCTTCTCTTCTAACCTTTTACATTCTTGAAAATTTTTAATCAACTAATATTTCATAACAATGTCTTTTTTTAGATTTGTAACTAATATTATAAATAAAAATTTTAATATTTCCCTTCATCCTTTTTTACCGTCGCTTTTCCTTCTAAATATGTTATTCATTAATTTAATATCTCAAGGCTAATGAACAACTTATTTCTATTTTTCCACATACCTCTTCTCAACTTTTACCCTCTTTGTTTTTCCTTCTAAATTTGTTGTTAATTCAATATCTCAACGACTATTGACCTTTTTATATTCTTATTTATTTATATAATTTTTCACTTACCTCTTCTCAACTACTAATTGGTTTTTCAATTTTTCATTTCCCTCCTCTCAATGGTCCAATCCCAAATCTCCTTTAAAATCTTAGGATTAACGTTCCTTTCTAACATTGTTATTGTCTTTTATCCCTGTCGATGGGTGGAGTGTCCACTCAAAACATAGGATGTTTTGAAACTCTCGGCAAAGTTTATATCCATAAATATCAACAATCATCATGAAAAACTGTGAAAACCTACATTATCATCCTAGAAATGTAATAGAATTGATAATAATAATACAAATGCAAAGTTAGTTGTGGATGGATAAGGACAAAGTTATAGGGTTTATGATTCCAAGAGAGAAAGGGGTCTGAAGGGGATAAAGAATTTTATTATATTTTATTAGACCCATCTTGGACTCAGTTGGAAAATGTGGTGATGTGAGATTCATGGTGTATTATTGCATGCAAATATATATACTATTATTTTTGTTGTTGGGGGTTCGTCAATCATTATGACTCATTCATTCTAAATTAATTACTCATTTGTTTTGTTCATTCTGGTTCTTGGGTTTTGGGAATGGAAACTAATTGTTGTAGG
The DNA here is from genome assembly GCA_010110895.2 of Picea sitchensis. Taxonomy (NCBI): domain Eukaryota; kingdom Viridiplantae; phylum Streptophyta; class Pinopsida; order Pinales; family Pinaceae; genus Picea; species Picea sitchensis. The sequence continues at coordinate 24,237 of SNQJ01S0056636.1, read as the reverse complement.
TAGAGAGCCTTGTTAGTTGGTTGTAGGTATCTATTAGGAATTCTAGAAATAAATTAATGTTGTTGTGCATGGGATGATGGAAGTTGAGTAATAAATGTTCACAGTTGATATTCCCTAGAGATTTCAACAATGATATTTCCTCACCAATACCCCTAGAGCCCTATAAAGAAGTGGAATATATTGAGAAACTACCTTGGAAAGAAGTGAAAAATCCTAAGAGACTACACTACAGAGAAGTGAGTTCATTTCTTTCAGTTCTGCAGGATGAGGGGGAAACAAGGTTAGTAAGTTGGTAATTGTTGTGTGGTTGAGAAAATTGTGAGAGCTTGATAGCTAACTGGTGTGTTTTTTAGAATCATCCTAGGCACCATCCTTGTGGATTCATAGCCTCATATTAGGAGTGGTATGTTGTAGAGAATGAATGTGGAATAGACCCTAAGGTTGTGTGGAATGTCAGAATTCTACAACTAGTCGGTGAAGCTACTCTTTAAAGATAATTTCTTTGTGTTTCATATATTTCCACACTGCTATATGTTCATGTGCTTATGTTTTTTGTTTTTTTTTAATTACATTATAATGATGTATCTTGCATGAGCATATGATTAATTCATGTTTTCTTGAATTATGCATGAGCATATAATCATTACTATGAACCTTGATTCATTGATGCATGATCTTTGGTTCTACTTTATGCTTCTTTTATTATATTAAATGGTATCAAGGGCTCAAATTTGTTTCAAGAACATATTGGGTTACTTGGGTATGGGGTGTGCTACAGATTGGTATCATAGCATTGGTTGTAGAGATTGGTCCATATGGGACCATACATAAGATAAATTAATTATTTTTGTAGAGGTTGATCCAAAAGGGTACCTTGGAAACTGAAGTGATTTCTTGAAAATATGAAATTTGGGAATTTTTCTATACATGTTGATGTGGAGGCCATGTGTGAGGTGATGTGGAGATGGAGAAGTGGACTACCATGGTGGAAGGACATGGTTTTGGGGTGGAATTCCATATTGGTGGGATCAGTGGTGGTCATTGTGCACAATGGTAAGCCCGAGGGATGATGTAGGGGTCACATCGGGAGGATGGTTTACATGAATTTGGAAAGGTGGTTTTGGATCCCAATTTCAAGGTCTTGTAACCTATCATATGGTTTTTCATGGCACCATGGAGGTAAGTGTTATGAAACTTTGGGATCACCCAACTCCTATGCAACTTCAAACTCTTTTAAAGATTGAGATTCATTGATCATATTCATCCCTTGTCATTTTATCTAGCAACAACCAAGTTGATCAACTTAAATTGGGCACATTTTAGCAATACGTAAAAGATCCACATCATAGATATGGTTTATGGATGGGAAATACTGATTCGAAGGAAAGGGTGTGAGGAAGGAGCCACCCAATTTTCACAACCATTCACGAGGTGTCAGGTGGGGATCTGAGAACGGTGGGCCCCATAAATAAAATAAAAGAGAAGAAAAGGGGAAAGAAGAAGAAAGAGAAAGGAGATATAGAAGTGGTGGTGATAGAGAATGACACAGTAGGGCCACAATGTCCAAGGAGGTGAATAAAATCACCTCATGTTTCCACATGGATCCAAGGTGTCACATTAACACCCATGTTGGCATATTGCCACATTAGCAAAGAATATCCTATATATATTTTTTTTAATTCTAGAGACAAAATCACATTTTGTTCATAACAGGGGCATAATAACATAGATTAAGATGAAATTTTCTCGGTATGTCTACAGTGAGGAGGGATACAAAATATCCAATGAGGGGATGTTTCTCAATTATGCACCAATTTTTTAGAATTTTCAAATGATTGATTTTTGAACAATAGACTAGTACACTCTAAAAGAGACTCTTTTTTTGATGAGATTTTTATAAGATGTGAATCAACAAGAAATGAAAATATATAGTGAATGAATTGGCCATATTCCAAGAATTTTGGAATGGGGATGCTTAAATGGTCCAAATCCTCTATTGTAGGCCACTTTTTAGGGATTTTTGGGGATTTCAAAGGAGGAAAAGGGACCCTAGATCATAAAACTAGAAAATTGTATTTACTCGAGACATTTTACTTCCTCATCGTGACATACACCTTTTCCTTAGAAAATATTTTCCATAAGTGCTTAGTTTGGGAGATAGCCAATTTTGCTAAAAATTATAAGTCTCAAGATAATGTAAAAAAGAACAATGTTGCCAATTTGAAATTGTTGTAGAATTCGATTGGAGTCGTTGGTGTGGGTTTTTAGACCTAGGGTTAGAAATACCTTACCACTAAAATCCCCATCAATGTTGACATATTCAATATTCAAAAATTGAATAAGGTCTCACCTAAGATGCTCATGAGAATCACAAAAATTGAGAAATTGTTCATTGCATGAAGGAATACTGGAAACATAAAAACACATAGCCTCGAACTGTGCATTAGATCCTTCCCATTCACATCAACATTCATATATGTAAATTACTTTATAACATATAAAACAAACATTTATCTGTGACAAATCTCATGACAAGAAGTACCAATTTGAATCTCATTATTTTTATTAATCAACCACAGATAAAGTTTTAGATGCATAGGGGTCATATCATTCTCGAATACTCATTGAAAATTGAACCAGAGACCAAAAATTCAAATATATATCCAATTTCTATCTCATATAAAATTACATTAGAGATATTGCATCATTAACAACAATATCCAATTCCCTAATTGGTTCATGTGCATTCCTTTTATCTCTCCATAAGCATGACAATGATAGAAACTCTTCCATCTCACTAAAAATGTTAGGGACCTAACCTCCATAACCCCTCACATAGGTAGAATAATATAATTCCATGTAATAAAGGCCAATATTAATCAGGCTTGGCAATAAGGAAGAATAAGTCAAATGTAAGAATACCCAATAGAAGCTTCTACTTCTAGAAGGATCTTCCTCTAGATTGTTCTTTTGGATAGATATATTTAATATCAATAGGAGTAGAGGATATGAGAAATCTTGTCTTAGATATTATTGTAATAGAGCTATGCTATGCTAGAGGTTTCCCCCTCGAAGAGGCAACTGAACATTGCTATCATTAATCAAGGTGCTCTTTCTGGTGTTTTTATGGTATTATTTTGGTATTGTTCTAGTTATATCATTGTTTCTCTGCCATTTTTGTGCTAAAATATTTATGTTTTGCATACTATTTTATATCTAGAATATTGCAAGTTGTATCATAGCACCTTCCTCGGTAGAAAATTGTGGGTTAATTTTTTCATGGTAGAGACATATTTTAGTGTCTTAAAGCTACAAAGGTTTGTCGTTCAATGCATAAATATGTGGTCAGGGAAGCATACACACAGGAACTACAAGTGGTTTTTAAGTGCACATCTATTGGCCACCCTTGTAACCCATGTTCGTACCCCTTCGAGTGGTAGCACATCCAACAAAACATGTATACATATCGACC
>SNQJ01S0056635.1:19511-63538 GCA_010110895.2 Picea sitchensis | reverse complement strand
AATTACTTTCTATCTCAGCTTTAGAGAAGAAAGGATTTAAAGTTTCCTTCATAGATGGATAAGTTCTTATGTGGACCAAAGGAAAAACCATGGAAGAAAGAACATAACTATAATGGAAGCAGTGAAGACTATGATCCATGATCAAGATCTGCCAAAGCACTTATGGGAAAAAGCAGCAAAAAAAACAATATATGTACAAAACAGATTGTCCCATAGTGCACTTGGGTTCAATACCCCTGAAGAGATGTTCTCCGAAAAGAAGCCAGAAGTAAGCCATCTCAAAATATTTGGCTGCCCAATATTTGTACATATTCCAAAAGAGAAGAGAACCAAGTTGGACCCTTCAGGAAAGAAGGAAATATTTGTTGGATACTGTGAGGTCTCCAAGGACTTCAGAGTTTATATACCAGGTTACCATCATATTGAGATCAGTAGGGATGTAACTTTTGATGAAGATGCAACACTCAAGAAATCCAGAAATCCAGTGTGATCTCTTAGAGAAGGAGCCTACTTTCTTTGAAGAAGCTATTTAGAAGAAATAATGGGTAGATGCCATGACATAAGAATACCAATCCATTATAAAGAATGATGTATGGGAAATAGTTCCCAAACCGAAGAGCAAGGATGTGGTATCTTCCAAATGGATTTTCAAAATAAAACATGTTGTTGATGGAAGTATTGAGAAATATAAAGCAAGGTTTGTTGCTCGTGGCTTTTCTCAAAAGGAAAGCATTGATTATGAAGATACATTTGCTCTTGTAGCCAGATACACTTCAATCAGAACCATCATAGCTCTTGCAGCTAAGATGAAGTGGAAGTTACACGAGATGGACGTGAAAACCACTTTCTTGAATGGTGTCATTGAAGAAGAAGTGTATATAGAACAACCTTAAGGGTTTGAAGTTGAAGACAAGAAGACTCATGTCTGCAAGTTGAAGAAGGCTTTGTACGAATTGAAGCAAGCTCCTAGAGCTTGGTATGGAAGGATTGATAGTTTCCTGATGAGCTTGGGCTTTACCAAGAGTAAAACTGATTATAACCTTTACTTCAAGGTTATGAATGATGAGCCTGTTATATTGCTGTTGTATGTGGATGACTTATTCTTAACTGGAGAAGAAAATCTCATCATTGATTATAAGAAGAAGCTCGCTGCAGAATTTGAGATAAAAGAACTTGGCCTAATCCACTATTTATTAGGTCTTGAGCACTTGAGCTGAGCACAAGCAATGTTTCAGATCATCGAATGCTCATTGCTTCTCCTTTCCCCACACAAACTTGTCCTACCACCTCCCTTGGTCACCTAGCTGAGGGCCCATGCAATATGGGAGAATCCTAACATGAACCGTCAATAGAAATTGGCTAGTCCCAAGAATCTTCGAAGCTCGGTCAGTGTGGTTGGGCATGACCAATCACATATGACTTGGATCTTAGCTGGATCAACATGTACCCCATTCTAATCAGCAATGTAGCCTAGTTATTGGACCATGTTCATGGCAAAATATAATTTTTCCAAGTTGGCATAAAGCTTGTGCTACCACAAAGTGCTCAAAACCTGCTAAATATGCCGCATGTGCTCCTCCCACGTTCTGCTGAAGATTAGGATGTCATCCAAATATACTACCAAAAAGGAGTTGGTGAAGGGTCTCAATACACCATCCATCAACCTCATGAAAGTGGCTGGTGCATTTTTTAAGCCAAAAAGAATGACTAGCCATTCGTAGAGACCTTCTTTAGACTTGAAGGTTGTCTTCCAGACATCAGTTGGTTCGATGGGAACCTGGCGGTAGCCATACTTCAGGGAAATCTTGCTGAAGAAATTCCCCCCCTTGAGTTTGTCAAGAAGGTCATCAATCCTGGGAATGGGGTAGCGGTTCTTGACTGTGATTTTGTTTAAGTCTCTATAGTCAATGCAGAGTTTCCAAGTCCCATCCTTCTTTTGCACCATTACAATCAGGCTTTCGCAAGGGGAGGAGTTGGGTCTGATGTGCCCCTTTTGAAGAATATCTTGGATCTGACACCTGATTTCATCATTCTCCTTCAGTGAGTCCCAATAGACTAGTCCATCAGGTAGAGGTGCGTCGGGGGTAAGATCAATTTGATTCTTGACTTGGCAATGTGTTGGTACCCCTGTAGGTGAGGCAAAGATGTCTCTGTATTCTTCCACGATCCCGTCCACTTGCTTCTACTGTAAAGAGAGGCGTTGTGTAGAGGCCACAGATGTGGAGGTGACCTTATGCTTACTGTGAGCACATATCAAAAAGAAGATGAACTTCCTGGTCTGTGAAATGAATGTTGACCCTCGACCAAGTATGGGGAAACTTTGGTCAGTTTTGGAGGTTTTGGCCCACTTTTGAACTTCAACACGTTGGTTGAAGTAAGAGCACCTAGGCGGAGCTGAGATCGCGGATCTCACCTTTTTTTAGGGTTATGTGGACCCAGTAAGGGGTCCTCTGGGTTTGTAATGGGTTTATGGGATGTCCGCCCATGGGTTTTCCCCATGTTTAGGACTTATTGTAAGATTTTGTAAATTATAAATAAAAGGGAATGTATTGTAGAAGTAGTAGCTCTGTGTGAAAATGAATGTATGTGGTCGAGGCTTTGTGCTCGACTGTGATTTTGTAGACTGAGCTTAGTGCTTGTGATGCTCAGTGTGGAGTAGGTGCTAAGTGCCATGATAAGATATTTTGGCTTTGTGCATTTGACCTATTTTTGGAAGGTAAAGAAGGAGGATCTAGTGCTTAGTGCACAGATCTCCTGTCTTGTGGGAAGTTCAACTATGCGGCTTAGTGCATAGGAGTGACTGGATGTAATATTTTGGCGAATAATAAAGAGGCGAAGAAGTTTGTAGATGTAGCCCCACCCTGGGGTGAACTACATATATCTGGTGTCTCATGGTTTGCTTTGTGGAGTGTCATTTCTATTATGAATTTGCTTAGTGCTTTGATTATGATGTGTAATGAATATATATTTTGTTGCTTAAGTACTTTACTTATGTTAAAGGTAAATGAATGCTAGACTTAACTCATAGTTCATAATCACTTGTTGTTGCTACGCTTATATGTCTTTGATTAGGCTCTGCATTGTTAATGAGGTTAACAAACTAATGCATGTTCGCTTCCTAAGCATTAACATAATATTATATGAAGTTCTCTTATCACATAATCGTGTCCCAGCCTGGTTACATACACCTATGTCATGTAAACCCCCTGCTTCTACCTCGGGTGAGACTCGCCTGCTTCACAGGTGTTGCCAAAAGGGACGATAGTTAGGGTTTTGTTGGTCCGTTATTAAGCATTAAACCATGGGTCTGCCCCTGTTCCAAAAAATGGTTTTGTACAATGACCCCACAAAAGAGGAAAGTTACTCCGAAGAAAACTTCAGCAAGGAAGAAAATGCACGCCAATAAGCCAAAGTTGGAAGCCACTCTCACTGATGACGACATTAGTCTGGTCCGCGGAGCTATGGAGGACACCTCTGAAGACATGTTGCATATATACAAAGAGAAACATGTGGAGTTATATGAAAGGATTGAGAGGGAGTTGAAGGAAGTGTAGCAGGTTGTTCAATTGTTTCGCGCAGTGCCTACTGTGCCTTCCTCATCACAGACCGAAGACTTGGGGGATGAACCAACTCCGTAGGGTGAACTAGGGATTTGGATCACCCTCCCCCAGTATAGCATCAAGTTTCCCACCCCCGCAACACTACAGGATAGCCCCAACTTGGATGTTGAGGTTAACCTTAAAGGAATACCTCCAGAACAGGTCGAAGTATTGGAGGCAGGTTTGAAGGCATACATAAGGGAACAGAGAGAAATGACCGTTGAAAGAGCAGTCGAACTAAGAAGGCTTGTTGATGCAACATAAGCTCGGTTCCAGAGAGCTCAAGAAGAGAAGGAGAAGGCTACATAGGCCTTGCAAAAGGATAAATAAGAAGTCCTAGTACAGTTACAAGCAGTGCAGTACAATGTAGTTTCCTATGAAAGAGAGAAAGCAGAGATTTAGGTGAAGCTTCAAGAGGAAAAGAAAGCTGGAGAAGCCCAACTACATAAGGAGAAAGAGCAAATGCTCACAGAGTAGGCCGTGGTCAAAGAAGCAGTAAGAAAAGTGTGTCACTCTGTGTTAGGCTTGGTACAGGAGGAGGAAGATGTTATTGAAGCTCAAGTAGCGAAGCTCGCAGAGACCCTCAAGAATTTTCAAGATAGGATAGCTGAACTGGAGGCCCGAACAGTTCCAAGCACCCCACAGGAGGTGCATGACCAGAGGGAGGAGTCCGCCAAAAACACAATAGCAAGTATAAAATCCCTCACCTCGACATGTAAACAATTGAGTGACAGAAGCGCCCAGATGTATGAATGCCTCTTCGAGGATCCAGAGTTAAAGAAGGTAGAGGCTCAGCTACAGGAGGCACAACAACAAGCATTTTCATTGCAGGCGCATATGAAGCTTCTCACAATAGTGGAAAGGATGAAGAGATCTTAGGAGCAGTGCACAGTACAACAACAGATCACTACCCTCCAGGGTAAGGTGATGGAAGTAACACATAATTTACAACTTATGCAGGAAGAAGCTTGCAAGGTGTTCGAGGAGATTGATGTCCAGGGTTCACAGTTAGATCAAGTAGTTGCAGCAGTCGAACAATTCTTGGAAGGGCCTATTATAGAGAATACAGTCCAGGAGCTCGCTGAGCAGGAGGGTCAGGCGAGGAAACAAGTCGAGGTAGCTTGAGTTAAGCTCGAGGTTTTTGAAGAAACATTGTTCGAAACTAAGTGACTCGGGACGAGTCATAGGTGAGTGTTGGGGGCATGTTGGCCCTCGACCAAGTTTGGAGAAACTTTGGTCAGTTTTGGATGTTTTGTCCCACTTTTGGACTTCGACACGTTGGTCGGAGTAGGAGTGCCCAAGCGGAGCTGAGATTATGGATCTCACCTATTTTGAGGGTTATGTGGACCCAGTAAGGGGTCCTCTGGGTTTGTAACGGGTTTATGGGATGTTGGCCCATGGGTTTTCCCCATGTTTAGGCCTTATTGTAATATTTTGTAAAGTATAAATAAAAGGGAATGTATTGTAGAAGTAGTATCTCTTTTTGCGAAGGAATGTATGTGGTCGAGGCTTTGTGCTCGACTGTGATTTTGTAGACTGAGCTTAGTGCTTGTGATGCTCATTGTGGAGTAGGTGCTAAGTTCCATGATAAGAGATTTTGGCTCTGTGCACTTGACCTATTTTTGGAAGGTAAAGAAGGAGGATCTAGTGCTTAGTGCGCAGATCTCCTGTCTTGTGCAAAGTTTGACTCTGTGGCTTAGTGCACAAGAGTGACTTGATGTAATATTTTGGCAAATAATAAAGAGTCAAAGCAGTTTGTGGACATAGCCCCACCCTGGGGTGAACCACATATATCTGGTGTCTCATGGTTTGCTTTGTGCAGTGTCATTTATGTTATGCATTTTCTTATTGCTTTTATTATGATGTGTAATGAAAATATATTTTGTTGCTTAAGTACTTTACTTATGTTAAAGGGTAAATGAATGCTAGACTTAACTCACAGTGCTAAGTGCTAAGTGCATAGGGTGCATAATCACTTGTTGTTACTGCGCTTATCTGTTTTTGATTAGGCTCTGCGATGTTAATGAGGTTAATAAACTAATGCATGCTTGCTTCCTAAGCATTAACAAAATATTCTGTGAAGTTCTCTTATCACAGAATCATGTCCCAACCTGGTTACAGACACCAGTGTCATGTAACCCCTCCTACTTCTACCTCAGGTGAGACTTCACCTGCTTCACAGGTGTTGCCGAAAGGGCCAGTAGTCGGGGTTTTGTTGGTGCGTCGTTAAGCGTTGAACCCTAGGTATGCCCCTGTGCCAACAATGACCTTATTGCATTTCTTAGCAAAGATTAAAGAAATAACAGTAGGCGGTGCCACCTCTGGGATCATGTACAATCGTCTTCCCAAAGTAATAATAACACTGCAGGGTCTAGACTCATACACAACATGACACTTCCACAAATATGGTTTTCCTAAAAGAAAATCACAAAATTAAAGGGGATCAATATCACACAATACCTCATCTTTTAAAGGCTTGATGTCATAGGGAAGATGACACTGTTGGCTAACACGAAGATCTCTTCCTTAATGAAGCCAACTGATGGTGTAGGGTTGCGGGTGTGGTATCATTGGGAGGTCTAGCTTCTTGACAACCTCTTCTAAAATCAGGTTCTTCTAACTACCGTTGTCAACAATGAAATGAATCGAAGGCCCCTTGACCCACATCGACGAGTGAAAGAGGCATTCCCCTTCCTCTATTTCTTCTGGTTCGCTTGGCCGAACTTTGGTGGTAGCGACCGTGGCATTGGGTTCAGCATCAATAATCCACTTCCCTCCTTCAGGATTTGACTCGGAATCATAATAGGCCTCTAACTCGGAAGTCTTCATATCGTCCACGAGGGAATTCTTGGAGCAACATTCGTCGGTGTTGTGCCAAGGAATTTTATGGTACTCACACAATTTTCCCGTGTCCTTCTTCATCTTATCGTTTCCCTTATTGTGTTGTGTCTAGGACGGATTGTCCTGAGGGTGACCATATCGACTTGGTCCCTTGTTGTATGGATTGGGGTTTCCTTTTCCATGATTCAGTTGTGAGGGGTTTGCATATCCAAACTCTCTCCGTTTCTGCTTAAATTTCTGCTCGATCTTGACAGCGTATCTATAATCCGTGCCCAATGAGGCGATGTCCAGGAACTCCATTTCTTCTTGAATATAACTATGCAAACAACCGCGGTATTTGAGCACTAGATGATGCTCAGAATATATGATATCCAATTTGGTGCATAGGGTATGGAAAATATTGGTGAAGTCTGGTACTGTTTGGTGCCTTTTTTGACGTAGGGTGGTCCATCTGGTGTACTGGTCCTTGTAGCTTCCAACAGGGTAGTACTGTTCTTTAATGGTGTCCTGGAAGGAATCCCATATAGGGTCCACCACAAAAATTTCATATTCCTCCATGACCCTTAAGGAGTGCAAAAGTGATATTTTCCCTATCGAAAAAATTGTGGACCAACAAATATCCTTCGAGCAGATTCAACCATTTATCTACAACATCTGCATCTATCAATCCTTCAAATAATGGAATATCAAAATTTACTTGTACCTTAAAGGGGGTTGCATGGCCGCTTGATGAAGATGATTCTCCCATGGGAAACCGTCGAAGGATCTGTGCAAAGTTGTCCATCACTTTGTTCCTTTGTACCATGAGGGCTTCATCAAGCAACATTTTAATAGGATCTCCTGCTCCATCATATTTATTTTTTTCTCCCATGGGTTGTTGTTGGGCTCGACACAACTAATCTGGTAATGGATCGATTGGTTCGAGTCTCAACTTCTTGTACCCAGACCTTGTCGGGGACATGCACGAAGAAAAATAAATGAAGAGAATATTGCTTTGATACCACTGATCCATATTTAGGAGCGAACGAACTGATTAACAGACTGAATACAATAAACATAGAGATAGGAAGAATAACACAAATATCTAGTGAACAATATCTTCTATTAAATAATGAAATAGGCTGAAACTATAAAACTGTAGAACTGAAGCTTGCTCGAATGGTGGTAGTTATCTCTAAGAAGAGATGTGGCTGCTATGCACATCCGTATGAGAAGAATGGATTACAATGAGGCTCCAGAGGCCCTTTTCATATTACTCATGAATGCCAAAACCCTATACATCCAAAAACCTAACTCTAGAAGATGAAACTCCAAAAGTTATGTGGGCCCTATGGGTAAGTTGGTGTAATTTGGTACCTCAACTTCCTAGGGTCGTAACTTTTGCATACGACCTCTATTTTCGACGAGTGACAGTGCGTTGGAAATGTCTTTCAGAGAACTACACATTCCGTCGTCAGACCCTGACTCCGTCTACAGTCTGACTGTGGCGAGTAAAAAAAACAACGTTTAGGGCCCCAAAACAGCCCTGGAACTATAACAAGATGTACTAACATGAAAACATACAAAATAATCCATTTGGATTAGGCGAGAGGCCACCCGTATCCACGTGGATAATGTGCGGGGCTTCATACAACCCCAGAAGTGTAGAACTCACAATTATAAAGTAGTACAGAAGGACGCGTTGAACAAAAACGAACATGAGGAGCCAGTTGGAATAGGTGGGTGGCCACCAATATCCACCTAGATCATGGTACCTATCTATCAGTACTGGAAGATGTCTTTCTCTCCCACCTGAATATGAGGGGGAAATTCCTTTGAATGATCTCGTCTTCCTCTGAGTCATCTGAATCTCTCTGAGATTAGGCTCATTCTGAGTCTGCATGCTCCCTCTGGAGCTTGACTCCCTCCGAGTTTATACAATCTACGGATCCATATGATCCTTCTGCATCTGTTGACCTCCTCTGAAGTATGATCTCGTATGGAATCTACTTGGGAGGTTTCTCCTCTCTACTGGATCCTAAGGGATGACTGCCTATGAACTCTAAATCCTTATGATCTAGTACCTGGTGGGGCCGCCTGCCTCACCATTGGTGGAGCCATATTCTCCTCCTCATGATATGGCTCATCAATTCCATATATCTATATCCCCTTTGCATCCTACAAAGTATCATGATACCATATTGGTTTCTTACTGGTCACTGCAATGATTATGGGTAGGCCCTTCTGGCTCTACTGAATCTTCTCGATGATTTGAAGAGTGATCAACTTAACTAGACAGATCTGTACAGTAATCTTTAGAGCCTTCTGTTCCTTACAATCAATCTCCATATGAGATATTTTGTATCCGCAAAAGTACCCTTCTTTCTAGAAGGTTCTGACTTCATCCTCTTCTCCTTCATTACATGGATGTGTACAACCATGTACACAACTATATGTATGGATAGTCTGCTCTATGTATCAACTATAGACCATCTAAATTGTTGCCTCCTTCAACCATCATTATAGATCCCTCTTAGAGATATCACTTGTGACTTTCCTGGAACATGAGCAACAACAAGGGAAAATAGCAGATAAGAAAAATATTATTATGGTAAGAACAATAAAAAACAAGAATGGGAACAATCGTCATAGTAGCTCCTTCTCATAACTATCACCTATGACCTGCCTGGAATAAGAGCCAAAACAAAATATAATAACAAGAAATAAGAACAAAACTCTTCAACACTCTTCCAATGTTGTGACGAATCATTCCTCCATAGTAACATGCTCAGAAAAAGAAACAAGAACAAAAAAATCTCCATGGTAACCTCCATGGAATTTACAATATAACCTGCCTAGGACAAAGTTAATCAACCAAGAACATATCCTAGAGGAGACCAATTTATCTTATAAACAAGTGCATCATTTATACTGAACAATGATCTTTTAATTAATGATCATCATGCCAAAAATATTCAAGTGTTACTAAACATTTGATAGGAATAACAGTTATGGAACTCTAAAGAATTCTATTCTAGTTACAACGCTTACTTAAGTTGCAGCAGTATAAAATATCAAACTTGATATGAAAACCTGTAGTCTAGTTGTTTTTGTCCCATTTGAGTTGTTCTATATTGTAGGAGACATCATCACTACTGCCTCCAACTCTTGGGATTCCTATGAGTGCACTAGATCTAAGATCCCTTTGGATCTACTGTCACTGCTTGGATAAATGTCCCTTTTTCAAGTGTATGTCTCCTGCAAACACCCTCTTATTATATACAAGTACACCATCCAACTTTGTCTTCAAATATGATACATTACATCTATAAAAAAGAGTTATAAATCTGAATCAAAAGGTTCAATGTCCAGGAAAATTTCAACAAGCCTAAAACCCTAAAAAATCAATTTTGATGGAAAGTCAATCTGAGAAGTACAATAGGTGAACTAGAGTAGGGTGAGTTTATTAGTGATGGAGTTTGTCCCAATTGATTTTATAATAAGTTTTCAATGATATTGACAAATAAAATTGTGCAGCGACAAATGGCATGTGCAACGACAAATTTCATTAATGTGGAAAATCTCACGATCTTCCTTCGAACGATTAGATTGTTGTGAAGGAAACTTGCTCTGATCCCATGTTAGATTTTCATTAGTTTCATTAACATTAGATTTACCATAACATTTTTATCTTCTTTTAATTTTCAATAATCATATACTGAAATATATAAGCAGTAGAAAAAAAAGCACAAGAGGACACAAAGATTCATCATGGGGAAACCCCAAACGAGGAAAAACCCAACCAACTTTTCTTAGAGAGAATATTTCCAATATTCCAATACAACCATGAAAAATCTCTATTCACAAGAGCACACCAACAATGAAGAAACCTCGATAAAAAATATTTATCTTCTTCTTGTCAAACCCTAGCGAGGGTAAACAATTGAGAAACACCACAAAACTGACGCAAGATAGGCACATCACTAGAGAAAGATAACATACCACAGAACCGACAAAACTGGTAACTACATCTACAATTGCAACTGCTACTACAAATGTAATTGCAACTACAATTGGCACAGAGTGACTGGGAAACACCACACAACCTTATTACAACTCTTCCATAGGTAGCACACAAGAGAGATCACCAAGAACCACCAAGAATATCCTTCCCCAAGTGGGGCGCACTCTCCAAGAGAACTAGAAACTAGAAATAGCAAAATTGTTGCAACTTCCTAGTGTGCACTACAGAAGGGGAACTGTGTGGTTTTACAAATGAATTGACCCAGACTTGTATTTATACTAATCTGGGCATCTATCAGGGGCAAACTTCTTATTCTGGGTATTTATTATTTTTGTGGGTCGACTTCTCTTCCTCGAAATTATAATTCCACATTATTATTATTTCCCGTGGGTCGACTTCTATTCTGTGGTCTTCTATTTTAATTTATTCTTTTCTAGGATGTTCTTCAATTGTTCAATGGTCTTCCTTTGACTTCTTGGAATCTTCTTCTTCTCTAAGAAAAGTTTTCTAGGAGGAAAATACCTCTTGTAGCTACCAAAAAATCAACATGGGCAAGAGAGGGGAAGGGATATAGAGAGAGGGAAAGAGGGAAGGAAAGAGAAAGTGGGAGAGAAGGAGAGAGAATGGGGGAGAGAGGGAGAGAAGGAAGGAGGCAAAGAGGGGGAGTGGTGGGAGAGATAGGGGGGGGATGGGGATGGGGAGAAGGGTTGAGGAGACAGAGGGGGAGAGAGAGGGGGGGAAAGGGAAGGGGGAGAAGGGGTGAAGAAAGAGAGGGAGAGAGAGAGGGGGGAAGGGATAGAGAGAGAGGGGTAGATAGAGAGAAGAGGGGGAAGAGGGAGATGAGAAGAGAGGGGAAGAGGGGAAATAGAGAGAGAGGGAGAGGGAGAGGGAGAGAGAGAGGTGTAAACAATGAGACAGAGAGAGAGGGATGGAGAGAGAAATATTTTGTGCTATAAGAAATACACATGCGTTCTTGTTCATGTTCCTAATATCGCACACATGATTTAGGAACATGTTCACCTTCCTAAAGCACACATGTTGTTTTCATTTCAATTTTTTTAGGAAGTTGCATGCATTCCCAAACACATGTTTCTCAAGAATGCACGCGCGTTCATAAATAATCTAAGTTGGAAAAAGTGTATGGTGGTTCGATGAGTATCGATGATGTAGGATCAAGAACCTACATGCATTCCTACTTGTGTTCTTCCTTCGCACCCCATTGCCACTTTTTTGTTAGTCAACTTGGTGCACTCCCCCAACCATATATATTGAAACAAAATTCACATAGATTAATCTTAACCTTGTCCTTTTTATATGTATCTTTCAGTTTTTAAATTAATTTTTATTAGTGTATATATCAAAATAAAATATTGTATATTAATTATTACAAAGGGATTGAATCTCTTTGAAATGAAACCATAAAAAAAACTTATTATATATTGAACATGCTGAAATGTAACATACATAATAAATTCCTTTCCACGTATTCCAACTACATACAAATCATCACTATCTGTCACAATTTGTGACTATCTCTAAAATTGTTGTTAATAACTTCACTACCTAAAAAATAAATATTTCATGCACGTAAGTTTGCTACAGATTATTGGTTTTGAAAATGATTGAAAGCATAAAAACAATAGTAAGAAGAAGAATGCTTATATGTTGGATTACTGAGAGGGGGGTGAATCAGTAATCGAACAATTTAATCCTTTTTCACCATAAAATGTAAGTGTTATATCAATGTTACATTATCATCCAATAGTTGCAGAGTAAATAAACAATGAACAAATGAGTAATCACACACATACACAGTACACCGGTGTTTTACGTGGAAACCCAAAGTGGGAGAAAACCACATAATGATTTTTCTTATATGTCTTTAAGAATTACATTCATTGGAAGCACCAACTTTTTTGTTTTCCAGCTGCAACTGGAAGGAGTCTCCAACCCCCTAGTTTCTCAGGCTACAACCTGAGGGAAGCTCCAACACTCCAATTCTATGGCCACAACCAGAAGGAGGATACAACCCCCTATGTTTTCCGGCTACAACTGGAAGGTGGCTACAACCACTTGTCATTTCCCCGTCCAACCGCCCTGATGTATAAGTAGAGTGATGGAACCACTGTCACACTATCAGTGTGAGATATACTGCTGTAAACCTTTACCAAACAACATGTACCAATAACCTGAACCATGCATCAACCTGTACCTCAACTTGTAATCAACATGTACCATAAACAAGTACATCAACCATGCACCAACCTGTACTAAACAACCTGTAATCAACATGTACCATAAACAAGTGCATCAAACATGAACCAACCTGTACCTCAACCTGTACCATGAACAAGTGCATCAACCATGCACCAAACCTGTACGAATAACCCGTCACAATAACCTGTCCAAACAACCTATCACAACAACCTGTCTCATCAATATTGTAATATACCAGATATAAAATGTATGTAGAACTGAAATAAAATGCTAGTAATGGCAAAATAACAACAATATAACCAGACACATTCACCACAACAACACTGAAATGATATAAGAATAACAATAAAAATAACACTTTGAATCTGAAAGCAATGTTCACAGGCCTCTTCGAGGGGGCAACCGCCAATTGAGAAGAGCTCTATTACAATAATATCCAAGCTAGGGTTCTCATACCCTGGACTCCTATTTATACTAAAAAGAAGCATCTAGAGGAAGATCCTTCTAGAAGCGGAAGCTTCTATTAGGTTTTCTTACATCCTCCTTATTCTATTTTATTGAAAGGCCTTATTAATATTGACCTTTATTACATCTAACACATCAGAATATATTGTTCTACCTATGTGCGGGTTTAGGACCCTAACATATCCACCCTTAAAAACAACCTTGTCCTCAAGGCTTGAGATGAGAAGTGCTGCCGAATAGTGGCTGGTTCCCAAGTGGCGTCTGTGGAGTTGTATCTTTCAACACTTAATACTAGCACTTCCTTGATGGTTCTCGTACACAGGTGATGCTCACGCTGGTACAAAACTGCTTCTGTAGCCAAATGGATCCTTCTTAGACTAACTATGGAAGGTTGGTTTGAATTTGGCATATAGCTCCAATCACCTTCTTTAAGCATGAAACATATAGAAAACATGATGTAGCTTAGAATGGTTGGCCAAAGCTAACTGATAGGCAACTGTCCCACACACTTGATGCAATTATAAGGACCATAAAAATTTGGAAGTAACCACGACAATGCTTTCGGCCTTGAGGAAGTTTTACAGCAACAAAAGGTTGCAATCGAAGAAACACTGATCCCCTTCTACAAATTGGCGTTGCGAGCGACCTTGACTGCTTATTTAACATGCGATTACGTGCCATGACCAAATTCTATTTGAGGGTATGGAGAATAGCCTCTCCATTTGTAAGTGTTAGGTCAACCGCTTTGACCTTCGAGGCACCGGGTGAAAGTATAGAGAGAAGCTGAAGGTGGCTTCTATCCATATCTGCTTCAAAAGGAGGTCATGCGTGTAGTTGTATGAGTATGAAGTGTTGTACCACAATTCAACTAGGGGTGACCATTGAACCCATTGATTTTGTCTATAATATACAAAACACCTCAAATATGTTTCCAAACACTTGTTGACAACCTTGGTTTGGCCATCAATATAGGGATGATAAGTTGTCTTGTGAGATGAAATTGATTGCCTTGTATCATGAGCAGTTCTTGCCAAAAATTGCTTGTAGTTGGGTGTGATCGAAACAATAGAGTCTTGGCATACCATGAGCTTGAAGACGATCAGAAGGAATTTAGGTAGTAGTGGATCACAGCAAATACGTTATTGAAGAAGCATAAATGAGCATGCTTGGAGAGGCAATCGACCACAACCATGATGACAGATTTATTTCTGATTAGGGTGAAGCCAGGTAATAAAATCCATAGAGATATCCTTCAAATAGCGGGTGGAATGAAGGGCCGGTTTATAGTGTGCCCAGGCAGTTTGATTGTTTTCTCTCTTGTTCGTTGTACACATCATTGCTTCTAAAATTATAGATGTACATTTCCCATACACCATCCCGGAAAAAGGCGTTTATTTGTATCATGAGTTTTGGGCGAACGGTGCCACGATGTAGGTGCTTAAGCTCAAAGTACCATGGATTTAAGATTTGATTGTTTACTTAAATACAAGCGACGCGCATAGTTCCTCATAGATCGAGAATTACCGGGAAAATTTGGAGCCTTGGTACAATTAATTGGATCCTTCTACTTGAACTTTTTTGGGATCTTGTAGCCATTCACGGTGAGCGGCTTTGAACCAATCTGGTACAATGAATGAAAGAGAAAAAGGGTATCCTTCCTCTTCATAATTTTGGGAAAGTTCATCCACAACCACATTTTTTTTGCCTTTCTTATAAATGATCATAATCATATCAAAGAGTTTAGTCCTTGTTTCTAGGGAGGAAATCGTTGTTCTAGAAAATACTTGGGGCTTTCATGAATTACGTCCTAATTTGGAAATGTTTCCCCAATGAATAAGGATGCCACCCGCGGATCAACGACATGTATAATAGCTAACATTTCCTTTTTCATAGATGGATTTGCCGATATTGGCTGAGGATAGTTGCTGGTAAAGAGGCCAAAATTGACCCTCTTAGATAAGGACAACACCAATTCCCTTTCTAGAGGCATCACATTAGAACAAGGTCTTTGTGAAATGCGGGAGCGGCAGTGAATTAACACATATGGCCATGTTTAAGGTTTGAAAATCTTGAGTGGCGGCTAGAGTCCAAGTGAAGAGTTATTTTTGAGGAGGCGGTGAGAGTCTTTTGCAATCTTCTGTAGTTCTTAACAAACCTACGATAATACCCTATTAAGCCTAGAAATCCACACACAAGCTCTTAAGAGTCTTAGGTGAGCGATCTTGTATAACTTCAATCTTTTTAGGATCCACCTTGACACCATCCTTGCCAACAATATGTCCCAAGTACTCTACTTCTGATGCTCCAAAAGAACGTTTATATTATTTGAGGAAAAGTTAGTGTTGAGAGGTAGATGGAGAACTCAATCCATGAGCAGATGGCTTTATCCCGAGGTTTTCTATAAATTAGGATATCATCAAAGAAAGATAAGAAAAATGCGTGAGGATGGAGAAAAGGGCCGAAGACATGATTCATGAGGCTTTGAGTCACGGGGGGCATTACACACAAGCCAAAGGGCATGGCAAAAAAACTCATAGTGGCCGTCCTTGAGTTTCTAAAAATTAGGTTTGGGGTATGCGCCTCTTTCATGTGCGTGTCGGTGGTAGCTCGAGCGAGATCCAATTTAGTGAAGGTGAAACCCTCCAATTCATCCAAGAGGTCTCGTAATGAACCGTGGTGATGCTGATGGTAAGTTCCATTGTGAGGAGCCTGGAAGTCGAGGACCGCATTCACCAAAACTTCTTTGCTGGGACCATGAGCACGAGGAGGCAGTGGGGATGGTACTAGGTGGGATAGCACGTGGGGTTCCTCAGGTGAACTCTCAATTTCATTTTGGGAAAAGGGGTGATGTTACGGATGGATATTGGGAGGAAGGCTTGGGTACAAGGGAATGGAATGATCACTTAGACACCCGTAGGAAGGAGGGAGGCCTTGGGAATTTGGAAAAGACCAATTGATGTTTAGAAAGGATGACGCAGGTTCTTGTAGTGCAGGGTGTCTCTATTGTTTGTATGGCATGGAATCGGGTGATAACACGAGAATGACCCTTTTGGCCGAGGAGAGTTTCCATGTGATGGTAACTAATGATATCCCAGTGAAATGACGGTGATGCCTTGGAACTTGGCCACCCCTCTTGGTGAGATTTCATGGATTCAAGTCTTTCCAAATCCATGAGAATGGGACTCAAGTCCTTAGCCAGTCGCACCCAACATATTGTCACAACCTCCCATGTTGATAGCAAACATCTGAGATTCGGTGGTAGCCTGGTTGGAGACACACATTTTCAAAATACCCTCCACATTTCATGGAACCACCATTAGCAATCCTTGGTTGGAAGTGTGTGGCATGGATGTGATGGAGTTTCTTGGGTAATCTGATGGAATAAAATTATGGAGTCTGCCACTATCCAGCGGTGACCTTAGATGCTTGATGTAAGCGATTGGCTTGAGGGTTTGGGGAAAGCGGAGAAGCCGATTGAGAGGGTGAGGGAAATGGTGGTTCTACTTTGGGAGGGTGCGAGGGAGGGGTTATGTTAGTGGATTCAAGTGAGCTCAGAACCGGAGAGGGAGTTTCTTCATCTTCTTAGGAAATCTCCTCGGAGATGCCTTGAAATCTTTTGTTCCTTCACTTGTGCCTGGGAAATATTTTTTGTCACGGTTATAACAAAGGCCTTTGAGTTGAGGTGTTGACCATTTCATCCACAGGTCAATTTTGGATCTTTAATGAGCCGAGAGGGAGTGAGTGGGAGTTACGGGTTTGGGAGAGGGATAAAGGAGGGTTCTTGGTTTGGCGGTCCTGTGCCCTGTTGTGCTTCTTTAGCTCTTTTGAGTAGCCTCCACCCAATTCGGGCCCATGTGAGGACATGGGCCCGAATTTCATATTTGAGGCCGTTGATAAAACACTCGGAAAAAGGCATCAAATTCCCTACGTTTCTAAAATCGGGCCCTCCAAAAAAGCTATAAAGTCTTCCATTGTTCCAAAGTTTTTCAACTTTGTTAAATGGACCGAATGGTTGGTGTGAGTGTCAAATCATTCATAAAGACCTGCTACAAAGTGTGTCCAAGCAATATACTCTTGACGAGAGGTTTTCTCCATTGCCACCATTGCCAATGTTCTTGATCCTAGTGGATGGAGAACACCATACGGAGTTTGGCCAAGTCATCTGTATTATACAAAGAAGTAATGTTCCATTGCAGGTTTCCCAACCCGGTGGAGTCCAGAGCCATCATTGGTCACATCCATGGCCGGAAGGTGTGAGTCCGCGTTGAAAGTGATGGTTACGCAGGTATGGGAATGAGGAGAATGGTCACCTTGTTATGTGGAGGTGAGGAAGAGAGGAAGAGGTTATCATGGGATGTATCTCACGGGTTTAGTGCAGTGTTGAGTGAGTGAGGTCTTGTTTGATTTCCCCATTGAGGAATTTGCATGGTTGTATTGATGTTGACAACATTGGCGGAGTTGTTTCACTTATTGTTGGGTCTCAATGAGAACAAATTGCAAGGTGTTGAAGCTGAGCTTCCAAGTCTCAGCTCACAGTATGGGCCATGAGGATGAAGAAATACGAAGAAAGGGGAGGCGGGGGTGAAAAATTTTGGTGAAAAAATGATATGGATGGAGGCTTGATAGAATGAAGAGATGAATCAATGGAATAGGTTTCAAATAATGGTTTTTTTTTTTTTTTTTTTTTTTTTTTTTGTGGTGTTTTGTTTTGGTTTGAAGAATACTGCAGGGAGGGAATGCCCAAATGCTTAACGAGAAAAAAATGTGTATTTACTTGCTTGGCAGAACACTACTGATTGGGTGACAATAGATCTTAATACGTTTTCAATTTGTTTATGTTTATCCCCAAGGGTTAGTATTCGAGTTCTCTGAGACAAAGCACTTGTGCTATAGCTCGATATACCCTTAGATGGTACTACGGGCTATCCAGGCACTAGAGAGTATCTTCATGAGTGATGTTATCGGTGACACTACTTGATGGAATCGGTTATCTAAATAGGGCTTGGGTTAATCTAGGCGATCAGGTACATGTCTTTATGCGATGCGCTACCACTCGAGGAGTACCAACAGGGGTTACAAAGTTTTATGGAATGCGCTTAAGTACCAATTGTATTTCATAAATGTATGAATACCTCAGCGGGTTTATCATATAGCAGCGAATCTCGTGGCAAAGGCGTCGAGAATATGTCTCTCTACCACGAAAAATTTAACCCACACACTTTCTGTTGGGGAAAGTGCTCGGCTCCACTTGTAATATAACGGATATAAAATGTATGCAGAACGGAAACAAAATGCTAGTAATGGTAGAATAAAAACAATATAGCGGACATTCACCACAATATGATGAAATGATATAAGATAACAACAAAAATATCACTTTGAATATAAGCAATGTTCACGGGCCTCTTTGAGGGGCAACCTCGGTTGGCGACTCTATTGCAATAATATCAAGATAGGGTTCTCATACCCTCAACTCCTATTATACTAAAAAGAAACATCTAAAGGAGGAGATCGCTGCGTGAAGCTTATTATTAGGTCTTCTTACATCCATATATCCTATTTTATTGAAGGCCTTATCAATATTGACCTTTATTACATCGAATATATTGTTCTAACTATGAACGGGTTAGGACCTAACAAATGGTATCAACCAAATTAGATCTACTCACCAATATCAATCACCAAGACAAATCTCAAATATGTGCATCAATAAGCCTTAGCACAACAACTCATAATCATCACAGAGATCAATATGTGCTTCTAATAATACCAATACAAGTATGCTACATCATCCATAAACCATGTGTCAACAATACTACTAACAAATTGCACTCCAACCATGTACCAAAATGTACCAATCATGTATCAGCTACTCATCAGCGCTATGACGTCAAGATGTATAACATCATCAAGGCCTACACCTCATGTATGTGCCAGCTCGTCCAACTACTTGTCTCAACCATGTACCCAACATTTTACCTCAACCAAAGACCTCATCAATTTCATCATCCAAATCTGATTTGTAACTCTGTAATAGACCTAGTGTATATGATCACATACATTAAAACTTAGCTAAATTGCTTTAACAACAAAGACTAGCATTTTCATCAAACTTTACTTTAGTCTCCAATGACTGGATTTTTGGATTAGTCAACAACCTAACTTGAAATAATCCTTAAATATGTATTTGTAATGAATAAAGATCTGAAAATACTACACAATTTGCTTCAGTGTGTTTTGTGCAATTCAACCAGGTGTCACTACTTGAACCTCTGAAGGAGTTATAGAAAATGACATACCTTGTTGAATTATGGCTTATTCTAGAGAGCGAACTTGTAGAAGCGTGCCCCGAACAAAATATTTGTTGTATGGATCTGAAAATTTGTACACAGAATGCTACAGACTGTACTCCTAGCAACACATTTTTCTTACTGAATTTGGATTTTGTTATGAAGAAGTTATGACGTTTTTACCTGGAAACACTTGTTTTTAGACTAGTTTCAAGACCACAAACCCTATTTTCCACGAATTAACTCCAAAATACAATGACCCGCAGTTTGAAATTTGTACCACATCTACTTGGATATATGTTTCCTCAATTACAATCAATTTAATGGTTTGAATCATTCTAGAACAAATTTATAGCAAATGGTGAGATGACGTAAATAACATACCTTAGAAGCATCATCAAAACAATTTATCCTCCCTTGAGTTTCGGCCTTCTTTGCTTCACCTTCCTCTGGAATTCAGCTTAGATATCCTTTAGTTTCCTAAGTCACCTGTAGATATTCAAAATTCTCAATTGTGATTCTGGAAGTAGGAGGCGTTGTCTCTTAACATACTTTCATGTAGCTTCCTCAAGGTCACCTTTAACCATCTTAACCCACTTTCCTTATTTTAGGTTGGCCTTTCTATTCTCCATTGACTTTGTATTTAAATAATTTATTTTTGTATTCACTTTGACTTACTGCCATTTCATCACTTCACTTTATTATTTACCTTCTAAAATATCTTAAAACCACTTTGACTACTTTGACCTTTTATGGCTTCTAGATGGTGATGGGGTTCTCCAACTTCACACGTATAACTTTCTAACCCAGTGAGGATTTATGTGACTTTACACATACCAATGAAAATGGAATAAAATGTAATATCCATATAGAATAGTATTTCTAGAAATATCATTAGGTACCATTATCCATCAAACAAACTTGGGTCCATTACCTAGCACAGGTTCTCAACTTCTCATAGACAACTTTCGGCCGATGAGGTTATGCTTGATTCCTTCTGAAATGGAATGACATGTACTATCCATATAGAATAGTATTGCCTTAAGATATGTTAAAGCTCATGCCATTATACGTGAAACAACCTTTGGGTCCATTACTAAACAACACAATGTCTTACAGTGTTACCATACTTTCTCAGGGTTGACATCAATCACTAAGGGTTGAAATCATTATACAATATCACTCTCAATGGTTGACATCAATGAAAGCCAACAATACATACCAACTAACCATCAAACTAAGTATTTGTATGACAATACCCCTTTTGGCATTGATGTAGCATTAACGTGATGGAACTTAGTCATGATAACATTCATGATTATACTCCTCATCAATGTTCCTATCTCCTTGCTGACATCAATGGAAGGTGTCTCTACTGGGGATGCTCCCCTAAATGAACTCTCTCGGGGCTGCTCACGTCTACATGCCTACGGTGGCACTCTCCTCTCCAGGCATTTTACGTCTTGCAATGCATCAAATCTATCTTCCTTTGTCATCCAATGAATGTCATTTTTCCATGGGGTTTATCCCCTTAAATGAACTATCCTTGGGGATACTCTGTAACATCTTCTGAAGCAGATCTCAGCTTGGTGTCCTCTTTTATGGTGCTTCCTCATTTGGAAATCTAAGACATATAAGATAGGCATTCAAAGTATTCATTTTGGAGTCTCTGGAGAAGATACTCAGGAGCTTCTAGTAGGCGGTTTTTGTGAAGATGTCTACCGCGGTGTTCTTTTGTGCCCACATATTTAAATTTGATGTTCTTCTAATAGAGCATGTTCCCGTAGAAAGTGAGCCTTGATTGGAATGTGCTGTTTTAGGTGCATCATTGGGTTCTTGAGATACTGATGGCGCTTGTATTATCACAATGAATTGGATGGGATGATCATCCTCAACTAGTATATCTGTGAGGTTGTTTCATCCATAGAACTTGTGTACAACATGTTATTTCTTTAGGTATACTCTGCCTCGATTGGAGATAAGGATATTGATGATATTTTCTTTCTTAACCATGATACTCACCCAAGTAGTATTTGCTCCAGCAGATTTGGTCGTATTCTAACTTTAATCTGCATGCAGTGGCCAGGAAATAAATGGTAGATCCTTTCCTTTTGGATACAGTCAGCTCTTATGTTCCTTTTGAGATATCTAAAATCCTTTTCACTTTGCCTATTATGTGATTCCTTTGGTGTTGCTTGGGAAATGGAGTGCAACTTGTCCATGCCTCCATTATCACGAGTGCGGATGTTGTCACATATAAATGGCACAATCATTGGCTGTATTACCCTGCAATTGCGTATGCTGAATCGTAATCTTTTCTCAACTTGCAATTGGTTTGCATAGGGTGGTAACTAGTTTGCAATCTTCCATTCAAGACCTCTTTAGCATTTTCTCATATATACTTAGTTTGAGAAATACAAATTCCTTGGTTGCTTCTACATGTCACGAGAGACCGAGGAAGGATAGTTATCAAGTAATGACATTTCAAATTCACATTCTACATATCCTTTGCAAATTCACGGCTGGCTTATAAATTAGTACTTCCAAAAACAATATCATCTTATAATTTTCAATTAATAAAACCTTTACATTAGGTTACCTTGATGTGAAGGGATGATGTATCTTCCTTTCAACGGATTAGGGAGATTTTTTCATTTTTGTTTTGAGCATTACTCTATTTTGAATGTGAAGCGTCTAATGCAGCGTGTCCAAGAAATATCTGTTAATTTGGAATCCATTGGCATTGTTAGAGCCATTTCATTAATTATCATCCATTATGATAATGTTCCTTTGTCTTTGAACCACTCTGCAGACAATATATGAATCAATATATAATCCCTTTGTCATATGTCATCAAGCTGTTAAGTGTTATTACGAATCCATATATTTCCATAATGTCCAAGACTTTACTTGTGTAATTGTCCATAATGTTGACCATTTATCACTACACTATCATGAAGTCATGATTAATCTATCAAATTTTACTTCTTCTAATTGGCCTGTTCTGGATTTGTCTTCTCAAACTTTGCAAGTTGCTTGAAGGATGGTTCTTTGGTCTATTCAAACTATCGCATAGACTCCCCTGTCTAATATTCATATTATTACACAGGAGTCTCTAAGCGGTGGATCGAGAATAATTCCTTTCTGATGTGTATTCATCATCATCTTCATTGGTAGATTCTCATCATCTTCATTGGTAAGATTCATCATCATCTTCATTGGTATATTCATCATCTCTACGAGCTCTGACTTCTTTCTTTCTTTACGTGGATTCATCTTTTACTACAATGCATGAAAGTACAATCTCTTGAACACGTTCCTTATTTACATGTCCTTCTTTTCTTTTGGTTATTTTCAAAACCTTTCTGTATACGACATATTTTTCTCTGTAGATTTTTCTCAATCTCGTTTATTGCCAATCTTGCTATCTATGGTACCTGGTCTTTGTCCACCTTTGTTCTTCGTGTTTTCTTATCCATCCTTTCTTACATTTGATATCAATTTTTCTCTTTCATGGAGTGTCGATCGTAGCTACAATCACTAGCTATGTGTCCATGGTTATGACATTTGTAACATTCAATGTAGCGATGGGGCCACATGAACATTTCTTTCTTGAACATTTCTTTTATAATCCCATGCAATATGCAAGCTTATGTCCAAAGTTAGTACAATAAAATTAATGACCATAAGATACATTTACATACACAGGGTAGAATGATCTTCTTTGTAGTAGATCCCTTGTGAATTTTTCCTTATTGCGATCATGATCATGATTTGGGCCTAACTACGGCGAACATGGATGGTATTCTAGAAGATGTATCTTCAATGGATTTCTTAGATTTGGGTTGACCATGATTCCTTCCTTTGGTGCCGCATAACTCTTTTATTTTATTCATTCTTCTTTTCTAGAAACATAAGGTGCTTCTCTTCATTCTCTATAATTGATGTGGATGTTTTTGTCTCTTCTTGTTGAGCTTGGCGATTTTACTTCTCAATGTGATAACTTATTCTTCAAACTTCCCAACCTCTTCTTCTTTCTTCATTATCAGACTTCATGACTTCTTTTTGTTTGCTCTTCCAAGTTGAATTTTTAATGTGATTATTTCTTCTTCATGTCGTTTCTCTTCTTTACTTGAAGAGCTACGCCTCAAGTTGGTTTATATCATTAGTTCTTTCCTTAATATGATCTATCAATATATTCTCTCATTTCTTCTTCTTCCTTACATTAGCTTCTATGTTGGCTTCCAAATATTTCTTTTTGATATTCAAGATTCTTGATCTTTCTGGCTTCTTCAAGCTGAGTTCTTAAGTTCTCTCGGTGACTGTTAATTTCTTAAAAATGTGAACACTTTCCTTTTGTTTCATAAATTCTTTCTTGGCTGACTTGTTTTTCTTCTGTTGGATTAAATCTAAGCACTAATCAATTAGCTTTGTATTTGTCTTCATTTTCAATTAGTTTTTACGTCTCATTTCCTTCATGGCATTCTATTTCCAAGATGTCCATGTTTTTCCGCAAATTAAAGAAAAACAACATACCTCGGTGATTATGTACTCTTCATCTTAGGAATGCATTTGACATGGTGAACATAATTCTTCTTGATCATTATCTTGCATCTTCTTTGGAAGTTTTTGAATCTGCGATGGGTGAAGAAGAATATATGTCATTATAACTTATCCCAAATTTCTTTGGATGATGAACATTTAACAACCTTTTCTCTTAGGATTAGGTAATCCTTCCCGGATGAAATCCATTGCTATTTTTTTATTCTTCTTCAATTCCTTCTTAGTTCTTGATATTTCCCCCTTTTGAACTATCATCTTGTAATAAATGATAACAAATATAATGTCCTTATTTTGTAAAAATACTTCGTCATACGCTCCACATCATACTAAAACCATTAGACCATTAAACATTGGTACTCCATTTCTCATAATAGTCCATGATCTCCTTCGATTGGTTAAGCGGTTTTGCCGAAGGGCGACTCGATATGGTGTTGGATTCGAGGAGGTGGATCAATAATAGTACAATTTAATCCTTTTTTCACCATAAAATGAAAAGTGTTATATCAATGTAATATTTATCATCCAATAGTTTGAGTAAATAAACAATGAAAATGAGCAATCACACACATACACACACATTGCATATATATTTTACATTGGAAACCCAAATTGGGGAAAACCACATAATGCTTTTTCTTATATGTCTTTAAAATTACATTCATTGGAAGCTGACTTCCTTTGATTTCCAGTTTTAACTGGAATGAGGCTCCAAACCCTAGTTTCTTGGGCTACAACACGAGGGAAGCTCAAACTCCCGATTCTTTGTGGCTACAACCCGGAAGGAGGCTACAACCCCCTGTTCCTCTGACTACAAGGCGGAAGGTGGCACAACCACTGTCCTTACAGATCCAACCGCCCTAATGTATAGAGTAGAATGGTGGAACCATTTGTCACATATGCTGTGAGATATCGCATTTGTAAACTTGTACCAATCAGCATGCACCAAACAATCGTACCGATAAATTGGACAGCATGCATCAACCATGCATCAACGTACCTCAACATTGTACCAAAAACAAATTCATCAACCATGCACCAACACGTAATCAACGCGTAGCGCCATAAAAGATTGCATCAACCATGCACCAACACGTACCTCAACACGTACCATGAACAAATTGAATCAACCATGCACCAAACCTATTCGAATAACATGTCACACCAACCTATCAAACAACCTATCACAACAACTTGTCTCATCAATATTATCAACCAAATCAGATCTACTCCGCAGAGATCAATCATCAAGACAACTCTCAAATGTATTATCAACCAAGCGCCTTGCAACAACTCATAATCATCGCAATATCAATATGTCGTAATTGTAATACCAACACAGAGCCTTTCATCATCCATAAACCGTAATGTCAACAATACTACTAACAAGTGCCTCCAACCATGTACCAATCGTATCAACTACTCATCAACATGACTCATCACTAAAGATGTACCAACATCATCATTATACACCTCATGTATGTGCCATCATCAACTAACTTGTCTCAACCATGTACTTTAACATGTACCTCAACCAAAATCCTCATCGGGTACATCATCCAAATCTGATTTGTAGCTATGTAATAGAATTGGTGTATATTATCACATTTTTTTTCAAACCTTCATTAACTTAACAACATTGACTAGTAGTTTCATCAAACTTTGCTTTAGTCTCACATGACTAGTTTTGGATTAGTCAACAACCCTAGCGAGAATAATCTTAACTATGTATCTGTAATGGGCATCTGTAAATAGTATATAATGTTCTTCGGTGTGTTTTATATAATTCCTCTAGGTGTCACTACTTGGAACTTCTCATAAAATGGGTTATAGAAAAGCGGCATACCTTGTTGAAATTATGGCTTATTCTAGAGGTATGCCATTTTTTCTATAAAAAAAAAAAATATTTGTTGTATGGATCTGAAAATTGCACCTGATCTTGAAGAACTTATAACCAACATTTTGGTCTTACTGAATTTGGATCTTTTATGAAGGGTTATGATTTTTACTTTCGAGACACTGAGCTTTGGGGCTAGTTTGGGACTAGCCACAAACCCTATTTTCCGAGATGTAACTCCAAAAGTACAACGACCCACAAGATGGGAACATCTGTGTACCATAGCTTTGGATATGTTTCTTCAGTGGCCTCCCAATTTAATGGTATGAATTATTATATAATTTTTTTATTCTTGGAAATGGTGAGATGACACGTAAATAACATACCTTAGAATGTCAAAGAATTTATCATCTCTTGAATTTTATTATTTACTTCCATACCTTAGAGAGCATCATCAAAAGAATTTATCATCTCTTGAATTTCAACCTTATTTACTTCACATTCCCTCTGAAATTCGGCTTAGACATCCTTTGTTTACCTCACTCACTTGTAGATATTCAATATTCTCAAGTGTGATTAAAATGAGAGAGCCTTGCCTCTTATTTATACTTTCATGTAGCTTCCTCAAGGGGTTACCTTTTAACCATCTTAACTCACTTTCCTTATTTTAGGTTTAACCCACTTCTAATTTCTCCATTAACTTTATTATTTAAATAATTTCTTTTGTATTCAATTTGACTTATAGTAAACTCATCACTTCACTTTATTATTTACCTTCTAAAATCTCTTGAACCACTTTGACTACTTTGACCTTTTGGGGCTTCTAGATGACTCATGAGGGTTCTCCAACTTCACATGGCCATAACTTTCTAACCGTGAGGATTTATGTGACATTACACATACCATTGGAAATGGAATGACATTTAATATCCATCTAGAATAGTCTTTCCTACAAATATATCAAATCTCATACCATTATCCATCAAACAAACTTGGGTCCAACACCCAAACCCGGGTTCTCCAACTTCTCATGGCCATAACTCTCTAACCGTGAGGAGTTATGTGACGTTCCACATACCACCTGAAATAGAATGACATGTACTATCCATCTAGAATAGTCTTACCTTCAAATATATTAAAAATCATACCATTATACATGAAACAACCTTGGGTCCATTACCCAAACCTTTGTGCTACCATAATTCGCTACCGAACTTTCTCAAAGGGTTGACATCGATCACTAAGGGTTGACATCAATATACAATATCACTCTCCAATGGTTGACATCAATGACAACCAACAATCCATACCAATTGTTCATCAACCTAATCCAATTGTCTGACATTATGTTTGTCGTCCATAGTATTCACCACTCTCTCTTTGGTTGATGACATTAATTCAATCATCATAGGAATTATCAGTCTCGCAACTTCATAAAAGATCTCTTCCTGGCGATCTTCACTAGTATTAGAAGAAACTTCTGCTAATACTACATTGTGTGTAGTATTAGCAGAAGTTTCTTTGAACAACCCTTTTCACAAGAAAAATATTCAAAATGAAATCATGACACCATTCTCTGTAATTCCAAGTCCCTCTTATTCCTGGCGATAATTATAAGGGGCCTAAGATTCACATGTTCCTCCACTTCATCGATCCATCTCTTTGCACACACAAACGAATCGATGTTTGTAATATCATACATGATGATGGCTACATTGACTCCACGATAACGATAATGTAAGGGAGTCATGCTACAATATCTCTAATTTTACATCCTCCATGGCCTCCTTCACAAATAGGATGATGTATCTGATCGACGATGCTCCATCATGGGTCTTTGAACTTCACAAAACTCATCCTAGACGAATCACAAAAGAAGGCTAGTTTTTCCAGCTGCAAAGTCTCCGAGGAGCACCACCTTCGCAGGACTTTTGCTTTCTGCACTCTTTTTGAATGACTCAAACATGTTTACTAAACACTTGCAAAGAGTCATGGAGTGGATTCCATGATTTCCACACATAATATAATAAGTAGAAATCCCATTGATGGGACACCTTAATTTTGTATGTTGTATAAAGAAAATTGTTGATAAATATATTATCACCCTGTGGGTGTTACATAAAAATAGGAAACCATTAAGTGGCAGCTAACACTTTTTCTCAAACCCTAATTATGTTTACATGATAAAAATAGAGACACTACTTAAGTAGGCACACTAGTGAAGGTTAAATTTAACAATAAGATTGCATGCATGCATTCATTTCTTCTAGTTGTTCTATTTTCATGATATTTTTATAAAGAAAAGTTTATTGTATCATAATGATACTTAGATTTTGTTAAACTACATTGAATGCACATGGTGACTCATAGGTACCCGTGTTTTAATGGTAAATTTTACAATAAGATCACATACATGCATCCATTTCTTTTTAGGTAAAAATACCAAAAATTTACAAAACGCTCGACTTAGATAACATAAGAAAGTGATCGCAAGAATTTTTAAAATTTCGCTGGTCATTTTGTTTACAATTTTGTAGTCCACATCCAAAGTGGAGTGTGGAGCTTAGTTTTTTAATTATAATGAAAAAGAAAAGCAATTTTTTTTATGGGTGTATTTGTGTAAATCCTCTCTCTCTATATATATTTGAAGAACACAATTACATAAATATTAATTCTTATTTTAAATGTTTTCTAACACAATTAAATAAATATTAATTCTTATTTTAAATGTTTTTAAGTCTTATCTTTATATTTTTTTATTTATTGTTGTGTTTGTGCAGTAGATCCTTTCATATGTGTGGTCCTAAAATCCTTCGAAATATCATTTATGGATGTTAGATTATCTTAATTTTATCTTATTTTTTAATTTTTTCTTTGTATGTGATGTGACCATTTATGGATGTTAGATTATCTTAATTTTTATTTTTTTCTTTGCATGTGTTGTGACTATGTTGTTCCCTCTTCAACTTAATCCTTCATCAGGCCTTTGCAATACCTTTTCCTAATTTTAGATTGTCTTATTTCCTCCAAAATAAGTGTTCTCAATTTTTTTTGTCTGTCTGTGCAGATTCCAGAGGAAAAAAAAACTATTTTGACGGTACGAAGAAAAGCCTTGAAAATAGTGAAAACTAGTGTACGACAAGCAACAATAACGCATTTAAGAGGAGTTCTTAAATACAAATTTAAGACCAACTCGCCTCCTGTAATTGAAAATAAATGCTTATTATTAACGTTACAATAGCGGACTTTGATGAAAATAAGGCAAATTCACGCCGAACTTATACAGTTAAATTTTCACCAAATCAATGGACTCAATCATTAAATTCCCAAACCTCCATTCCAAAGATATATTCGTCCTATTGTTCAAAGATAGAAATCATCTTCCAATAATAAATTAAATATGAACCATACAAAAATCATTTTCCAACAATAAATTAAAGACGAACCATCAGATTACAAACTGTATCAAAGACAAAGACAAATTATATAACACACAAAAACACACATTAAAAAAACCCATATATGATAACTACCAACATATCATTAACAACAGATCCTACTGTAACATACATAATAAATTCATAAATTCCTTCCAGTATTCCAACTAAACATGCAAATCATCATTATCTGTCATAATTTGCGACTATCTTTAAAATTATTGTTAATAACTTCATTGCCTTAAAAAATCAATCTGTCAAGCACCTAAGTCTGCTACATTTGAAAATGATTGAAAACCTAAAAACAACAGTAAGAAAAAGGGTTCTTTTGGCCTCTCGTCCATAAGATTCACCACTCTCTCTTTGGCTGGGGACACCAATTAAATCATCTTAGACACTAGCAATATGGAAACTTTGTAGAAGATCTCTGTAACAGTCTTAGCAGAAGTTTCTTTGAACAACACACCCTTTTCACAGGCATAAGTTTCAGAATGGAATCTGGACACCATTCTCTGTAATTCCAAGTCCCTCTTATTCCCTATGAGAATTATAAAGGGCATGGGATTCACCCATTCCTCCACTTCATCGATCCATTTCTTTGCACACACAATCGAATCGATGTTTGTAATAGCATACACGATGATGGCTGCATCCACTCCAAGATAATGCAAGGGATTCATGCTGTGATATCTTTCCTGTCTGTTGAAGTCACATATCTGTAATTCTACGTCCGTCATGGCCTCCTTCACAAACAGGTTAGTGTGTCTGATCAACAATGCTCCCATTGTGGGTCTCTCACCTTCCCAAAACTCATCTCCGACGAATCACAAAAGAAGGCTGGTTTTGCCAGCTGTAGAGTCTCCTAGGAGAACCACCTTCCCAGGGCTTTTGCTCTCTGCTCTTGTTTTGAATGACTCGGCCATGTTTGGGCCCTAATTTTGTATGTTGTATAAAGATAACTATCCGTAGATATATTATCATGTGGGTGTTATATAAAAAGAAAAAACTATTAAGGGCAGTTAATGTTTTTGTTCAAACCCTAATTAGGTTGACATGACAAAGAACACTTCTATTTTCAGTAACATCTAAAGCCAATCCACTCCAGTCCATTCGAGATGATAGGGGACTAAAAGTTTCCTTTCCATCCCGATGCACATGCACTAAACAAACAACTACCTAGTTTGGAGTAGGACACTAGTTTAAACTTAGTTATTGCTTCTAGCAACTCACTTTATTTTATTATCATTTTATAAAATTCACATTTTTTTTTTTATTATTTTAGTGTTTTTTCGGCTTTTACTTTTATTTATGAATTCTAAATTCAATATTGGTTGATATAAAATTAGTTAAAATAAAAGTTACTTTCAGTGAAACCAACGTTCCTAGAACAACTCATTGTTTTTTTAAGTTTTTTTTTCTTGTTTTATTTAGAAAATTTGAATTCAACATAAAAAAAAGGTTAAATGTTTAATAATATTAATTTTAATTAATTAGACTATTTTTTAATTAATTTTCATAAAATTAATAAATATTTAATCACATATATTAAAATAATCTTTTTTAAATGATTAATTTACTTTCAAAGTCTGGTGTATTAATTCACTCTCACTCCATCCATGTTTTTTTAGAAAAATTCACTCTCACTCCATCCATGTTTTTTGGAGAAAAAATCTCTCTCACTCCATCTATATCGAATTGATGAACAAAATTATGCCATTTTATGTCGACGCAATATACGCGAGACCTTACAAGAATATCTTGAAGTGAGTGCAGGTTTGAACATGAACATGTTTATCATTGCATGATGATGGCTCAACGGTTCAAGCTATCCGGGAATTGGCAATATTGATGGTTACCACATCCAATACCGCATACTTCTTTGTCTTTGTTTTGTTCAATGAATTGGCCTCCGTATTTGATTAATTGGCCTCCATATTTAATTATTGATACACATAATACTAAATATTGATGTTATTGTTTTAGTTTAATTAACCGATTCACTCGTTCCATGGTTGCATGTAGCCATGTAAAAAGCACAATTAATAATAAAATGGACCTATGAAGAAACTCATCGGACCATGGAAAATTGTTAGTTGCTTTAATGTAGATTGTAGTAATTGGATGTACCCATCTTATATTATGCTCAGATGCATCAAAAAGTCCTCAAAGCTTATTAAGTTTGCATAATCTGTTTTCTCTATAAATCTGAACAAGGATTTTGATTTCTGAATGAGAACATTGTTGACTAAACTAAGTGGTTCAATGACTTTCGTGGTTTTCATTGGCGACATAGGGAAGTTGTATCTACAGTGCAAGTTTCTTTGTTTTTTACAAATCTTTGTATGGTAGTTCCTATGAACTTTGGCCAGTTCTAGATCCAAATGATTTTTTTCACAATTAATGTATTGGTCCAAAAACTTTTCGATTTGCAGGTTACTATGCTTTCTGTATATTGGATCATTTTCTATCCACAAGAGTCCATGTTCATGTTCACTTCCCCTATTTTGGAACTCTATCACAAAGAAATGGTTTGAAACTTTTACAAAGAACGTGTCATCATGACATATCATTTGCTTCAAGGCATTGAATTTGTGTCTATAGTAACGTGTAGATGTCACTCGGTATTTCCTTATGAGGTAGTCAATATCAATGACTTTCAATGTATCAATTTTCTTTCTCTTCTTATTGTTTATGTGTAACTCATTTAGTGTACTAATTAATGGACTCCATTGATGTTCTACACTTGTAAATGTGACAAAAAAGGTTGGGGCCCCCAATTGTCAGATCATTGCAAATAACTTCTTCTTGATATGTTGCAAGTGATAAGGGGAGATCCAAATGTTCTTTAAATATGTGTATCCAATATCAGATTTCAATAGTTTTTCTAAGTTTTATTTTTACTTGACTTCTTTCGCTAATATCTTCCTTCCATGCAACTGAGCTTTTCTTATTCTCACCTAGAAGCAAGACAACACCTTCACAATTATTATTCGCATTGTCTTGAAAAACAAATTTGTTTGTGACATGAAAAATCACTGCTTGCTTGCAACAATTCTCATTTCACTATTTTTTGATAGCTAAAACGTTTTGTAATGTCATCATCATGCGGGTCTCCACAGAAAAGTGTCGGGAAGTTCATTTCCTTTGCATATTTTTCCTTGAAAATTCCAAGCAGACATTGGCCTTCGGCTTCCACGATCTTTTCATGCAAGTCAAGGATCTGTTGCGACTCAATAAGTCCATGAATCAAAGTCTCGATAGGGTTTTCATTATTTGATTCATCATCTGCATCACTTTCGGTATTAGTCTCTACATTTTGCATGGAGTTGGCATTCCCTTCTTTAAGAACATGATTTCAGTCCTCGTTTATAAAGATGTTTTCAACGATATACAAGTTTATGCAGGTTAATTGTTTCAATTCTTTCATGACAATGTTGACATGTACTCTACATGTTTGGTATGCATTCTTGTATTGCAAATGTTGTTTCAAGGCAACAACTATTGTTAGGGTTTCATTCATGGGTTGTGGCAATGCTTTTTGCACAACATCCATATGGACAGGTACATTGATAATTGATCTTGTTAAGCCCATTGGGACCATTTATAACCCCATGGTCTAATCTGCGCAAATGAAATTCGCAATGAAACAAGTCTCTCTTCAAGATCTGAAAGTGTACCTACATATGGTAATGGTCTATTACGTCTTATTTGGTTTGGTGTTGCAAATTGTGACATTTTTCCATTTTGGAGTGACCTCATGCATGAAACACATATTTTTCTACTAGAGAAAGTTTTTCCATTCAATGTCAAGTTCATATATTCTCTTTCCAAGTCCTGGGTAAAACATTTAATGTTCCTTTCAAAATGCAGCTCCTCACAACTTTCACATGTCATCATAGGTGTGTCTTTAATTTGTTCCATATATACTTCCTTTTCATTTTACATCTATACATGGCAATGACCAATGAGTATTTGTTCTTTTTCCTTCTTGACATTGCAAACATTTTTCTTTGATATATGGAACCTTATGTTTGGACTCTTGGTGGAAGTGGATGTGAAGGTTGGAACTACTATTTGTTGTAAGCATGATCTTTGCACATTGTGCACGACGTGGATTTTGCTGGTCTTTTTCATTGGCCATCTGTTTCTTGTCTTCAACAAAAAACATGTCAAGTCAATGCAATTATGTTTTTCATATATTTTTTTTCTTCAGCCGATGGTATGTAAGCCTAGTATTCTTAGAAACACTTTCAAATTCTAAGAGATGAGATAGCTTGAAGCCATTATCGTTACTTGTTGACATTGTTGTTCTTGTACAATCCTGACAAAATGCATGGTGATCTTGTTTTAGTACATGGACAGGAAGCACAATGCAATTGTTATTACATATTAGATTAAGTGTTCTTGTAATGGTATTAAAGTTGACTCCATCCATCATGTACACACTTACAAGAACTGTTATAACCCTAAATTGCACCATATATGCATACCTGGCATCAAGCCATGTTACTTACTATTTTTGCCAAGCCAATACTGAACAACTCTTCTTAAAAACCAAATTTTTGAAGATGTACGCGCCTTGCACCACTACTGCTCGCATATGTATGCTAGCTGCACCACTACTGCCCATGTACGTACGCTATCTACACCATTACAACCCGCGTATACCCACAAAAGTTGCAAAAAATAAAAAAGTTGTAAGGGATTCGTTGAGATTACGAGCTATTGGATGGTTTCCCAACCAATTGACTGCCTATAGCCCGTCACCCAACTGAATAACCATATTTTGGAATATAAAAAGAGGTGTTGGGGTCTCATTCCAAGGAGAAACATAGCAACAATGAAACTTTGCCTATTTTTCTTTCCCCCCTTGCCCCAAGAATATGCAGCCATATTATGAGTTTTGAGCCAAAATTCCCTATTCTTGCCTTTTTCCTCATTCATAAGCCTATGCCCATTCTCTAGAGAGAAGTATGAGAGAAGAAGGATACGTGGAAGTAGTTGGATCTTGGTGAAAAGGAGCCAAGGACCCGGTTCGAGGAGTAGTCGTCAATCTCATTTTGTAAGTAACTCTATGAGATTAATATAAAGAAGTACTTTTTCAGTCCCGCCATATGATGTGTTTAATATTGATGATTGATTTACATTTTGTTATGACATCTAACCCACTAATACATATATATAATGCATGTTCGTAGTTTCGTGTTTGTCTTTTGGTGAATGCAGGTCAACCTTGGGAGGAGACTTGTAGTCGAGAAGCGGCCGAACACAAAGGGATCGACATTGGATGTGGAGTTCAAGGTAATACTACCATATTCCTATACTTTGTACTTTATGCATGAACGTGGGGTGTTGTCAGGATAGTGGTTAAAAGTAGGAGACTTTATATGGTCATCTCTGCCTGCACTTTAGAACCCTAGTGTAGTCCGTAGGGGGGTTTTCCCACTATAGCAGGAACCTGGTTACAATGCAAACTACATTCTTCATTGCAATTTTGTGTTACCAATGGTTCATAGTGGACCAATGGTTCATAGTTAATGTGTGATGTATCTGTTTCAAATGACATAATATCAATTGGTTTATTAGAGTTTGAATCAACAGTGTAGTACTTGACAATGCTACTTGCAATGAACAACTAAACTTGAATATTTACTTCGAATATTATTGATACCCAATGCAAACAAAATGGCCCACCCTCTATATTTCCCTTTTAATATGGCAATGACATTTTTATCAGATACGTTTTCCAACTACCACCTTCTCATACTCTTTGTATGACGTCATCCATCAGATGTTGATGCAAATAATGAAAGGAATTATGATTTCCACATATAAGTGCATTGCGAAAGGATTGGACAATGTACAGTCTTAGAGACTACACATCGAACTCTGTCGTGACCAATTACCAAAGTGCAATGAACAAAATCTCACCATAACTAGTTGTACTAGCTGCTGGTATGTCAAATCCACAACTATGCATGTTATTCATATGACGTTTCCAATGGAATCGAAGCTCTTTTCACATGGGGGAAAAGTAAGTATTAGATCTTCAAAATTGCATAAGGAAGATATTTTATACAATAATGAAATATCTTTACTTGTATTTTCATTGAATAACAAGTACCTTCTCTTCCTTTTTAGTGATCAAATTGTGATCGATATATTTATCCAGTTGGCTAGCCATCGTATGCAAAACATATCACCCCATATCCCTCTCTCATTTTCAGGTTGGTTCGCAAATGTAGATAACCACATCTTTGAAATATATGCACCAACATCATGAATGCCATGAAACTAATACAAAAATTCATATGTCAATTCATACTAAAATGATTCTAATACATCAATGTTGCCATTGTGCAAGCAGAAGATGAATTAATCTACCACGCCATGGCGCAACTGAACTGAAGAATAACGGAAATGCAACAGAACTTGAAATGCATCAAACATACAATCCCTTGCAGTGTATGAAAATGCAGCTAATCTAAAATGATTCTTTTTACTTAGTACTTGGTCGATGTTGGTATCTACACTCAACCCTCGGTTCATTTGATAGTTCTCAACATCTACTATTTCTGTCATCTTGTAATTTGTGTGACATGAGTTATTTTTAAGCAGAGTTTATAAAATTATGCAAACAATAAGAAAAAAAGAACAATGAAGACACCATAATGCACACCTGGTTTCTTTTCCTTTTTTGACTACTCTAGCTTTGACATCCTCAACTTCAACATCTCGTATTCACTGTAGTTTGTTCTTGGACACAAAAGTAGTAATGGGTCTATAAGTACATTAGACACACAACACAAAATGAACAATATTACAATCGTCTTCCTTCTCATATGGAAATATTGAATGTTGTAGACAAAAATGTATATGAACATGTTTCGTATACATATGGAAAAGGTCATGCTAGCAAGCCCAATTCCTGCAAACAAGCCTTCGGTCATAGCATTTGGTGTGGTGATGACATAAAGTACTAGACACTAAATTTAAAGGGAAATTGGATTGACACTTCGATAAGAAGGATCCAGACGGTGCCTTAGCAACTATTGTTGAAACAAGGCTATAACACCTTGCCATCTGGCACCATAAGGAAGTGTCTTGAAAGACAGATATGATCCGATAAGGATAGGAAACAAATTTTGAACCAGAGGCCAGTTATAAGCATTGTGGAAGTCGTATGAAAGGTGTTGACGAGAAGAAGAAGATGAAACCAAAGGTTCGCATTTTTAATTGGGACTTGTGGTACTAAAAGTAAAGAAACAATTTTGTCTCTATGCCAGCCACCAAGACTACTACTAAAAAAACTATAAAATCCTTTTTTTGGTTTTTGGCACCATTTTGCTTCGGACTGCCCTGCAACTACTAAACTTGCAAAACTTGCTAACTATGAATACAATTTTGACCAAGAAGCGGGAACTTACATCAATAAATTGCTACAAAATGGCATTTCATGGCACACCTGTTTAAATTTTATGTAATTAACTTTCTCCTAACATTATATGAAAGAATGTTTCACATCCATTCCTAATTTTGCTTTGCCTTATGACCTGGTTTAATCCACAATGGAGTTTTAGAATGAATTTCATATGTATATATATATATATTACAAAAAAGAATGTAAATTTGCATCTCACCTCCCCCTCAATTCTTCATAGCTTCTTGCTTTTGCATGAGCTATAATTGTCCTTTTGAAATGAAATTATCTAATAACAACAAATTTGTTATCAAATTTATGGAAGTGAATACATTTTTTTTAGTTTAATAGTAAGAATAATGCAACATAGATGTGAGTGATACCAAGTCTACAATTTTTAGGATACATGTGAACATACATCAGGATTCCTTGCCAAATTAACTACCATCATGAATTCTAAATGATAGATTGAACTAGTACCTAAATTAGTCATACTTGTCTCTAAATTCCTTCACATTATGTATCACGCCAAGCTTGTCTCTGAATTACTCATACTTCACTCTAGATAGAGGCTTGGTGAGAGTATCTTCTATCTGCTCATCTGTGGATATGTATCAGAGATCCATAAATCCTCTTTGCACCATGTCTTGGAAGTAGTGGCATTTGATCTCTATATGAAAGACATGATTCTTTGAAAGCTTCACGCTACTTTGATTATAACCATATATCAAAGTTGGCTCTAACTCTAGATCAAATAAATCTGCAAGAAACTTCTGAAGCCACACTGCTTCACGACTTGCAACAATGGCTGCAATATACTCTTCCTATGTTATACTGAGTGCCACTGGTGTCTTATTTATGCTCAACCATGAGATCATGCTTGATCCCAAACTGAAGCAACATCCTATGTGATTTTTCGTTCCACTACACTCCTTGCCTAGTTAGAGTCTATATAACCTTGCAGCTTCACATCTCCATCTAAGACATATCTCAATCCATATCCAACTGTACCATGCAGGTACCTCAACCATGTACTGACTCAAAGTTTTCACTACAAAACATATGTTCAGCCTGGTGTTAACTAGGTACATCAAGGATCCGATCAATTGTATGTACATCAAGGGATCAACAAAATATGAATATTCTCAAGAGCTTCAGATTCATAACCATAGGTGTGACCATGGAATTGCAGTCCATCATCATGAATCTCTACAGGATCTCAACTATATATTTTCCTTGGCTAAGGAAAATATCATCTCTATCACACCTCTAATCCCACCAAATCTAGATCCTTCATTTCAAACTTTGAAGTGATTTCCCTCCTGCACCCATCTGTGAGATTCTCATCCCTTGTAAGAAACATGTCATCCAATATCAAGGGGAAACCATCCCCAAGCTCATCAAAATAACTATCTGGCATATCCTACCCCGAATGCTTGATTTAGTTCGTACAAATCCTTCTTCAGTTTGCACACATGGGACTCCTTCCCATTGATCTCAAATCCTTGTGGTTGTTCTATGTACACTTCTTCCTCAATTACACCATTCAATAAAGAAATCTTGACATCCATATAGTGTAATTTCCATCCCATCCCAGAAGCAATCACAATAATCGATATGATGGAAGTGTACTTTTATACTCGATAAAACGTCTCATCATAGTCTTCTCCCTCTTTCTGGGAGAACCCTCTAGCCACAAATATCGCTTTGTACTTTTCTATGTTGTCGTCTGTAGCATGCTTGATCTTGTAGATCCATTTGGAAGTCACTCTTGACTTCCCTTTTGGTCTTGTAACCACTTCCCACACATCATTCTTCATGGCATCCTTCCACACACTTGTTTCTTAACAACTTCCTCATAAGTGGAATGTTCTGAATCAATGATCTTCCTCATCAATGCCACACAACTGGAAAAATCATGTGGTCTCTTTATCTCTCTGGAACTAAGGAAAAATCCACATCCCATTCCTTCTAACTGGTTTCCTCCTCTGTCACTGAAGAAAAATATACTGAAGCAAGGGAATCCTCCCAGGAGGTCTCATATCTCGTCGAAGCCTCTGAAGCTTCAATATATCCTCCTTAACTCATGGTACATGTCTGTCATTTCTAGAATATGTCTTTCTCTCCCACCTAAATATGAGGGGGAACTTTATCTGAATGATCTGGTCTTCCTCTGAGTCAACTAAATCTCTTTGAGATCAGACTCACTCTGAGTCTGCATGCTCCCTCTGGAGCTTGAATCCTTCTGAGTTTATACAATCTCTGGATCCATCTTCTCCCTCTACATCTCTTGACCTCCTTTGAAGTCTGATCTTGTTTGGACTGTACTTGGGAGGCTTCTCCTCTCTACTGGATCCTAAGGGATGACTCCCTATGAACTGTAGCTCCTTCTGAGTCGGTACTTGGTCACTGCAACGATTCTAGGTAGGCCCTTCTGGATCTACTAAATCTTCCCGATGATATGAAGAGCGATCTACTTAACTAGAAGGATCTGTATAGTCATATTCAGAGCCTTTTGTTCCTTAAAATCAATATCCATATGAGATACTCTGTATCCGCAAAAGTACCCTTATTTCCATAAGGTTCTGACTTCGTCCTCTTCTCCTTCATTACATGGATATGTAAAACCGTGTACACAACTCTATGTCTGGATAGTCTGCTCCATGTCTCATCTAGAGACCATCTAAAATGTTTCCTCCTGCAATCGTCATTATATCTCCCTTTGAGAGATATCACCTGTGACTTTCCCAGAACAAGAGAAACAACAAGGGAAAATAGAAGACAAGAGCAATATGCTTATGGTAAGAACAATTAAAAAACAAGAATGGGAACAATCATCACAGTAGCTCCTTCTCAGAGCTATCACTTGTGACCTGCCTGGAACAAGAGACAAAACAAAATACAATAACAATAAATAAGAACAACCCTCTTCAACACTCTTCTAGTGTTGTGACTAATCATTCCTCCATAGTAACCTACTAAGAACAAGAAACAAGAACAAAAAAATCTCCATGGTAATCTCCATGGAATTTACAATATAACCTGTCTTGGAGAAGGTCAATCAACCAAGAACATCTCCTAGAGGAGATCAATTTATCTTATAAACAAGCGCATCATTTATACTGACCAATGAGATTTTACTTAATGATCATCATACCAACAATATTCAAATGTTACTAAACATTTGATAGCAATAGCGGTAATAGAACTCTAAAGAATGTTATTCTAGTTACAATGCTTAGTTAGGTTGCAACAGCATAAAAT
Organism: Picea sitchensis; assembly: GCA_010110895.2. Lineage (NCBI taxonomy): Eukaryota > Viridiplantae > Streptophyta > Pinopsida > Pinales > Pinaceae > Picea > Picea sitchensis. Next base: position 23,605 of record SNQJ01S0056635.1, on the reverse strand, counting down.
ATCAAACTTGATATGAAAACCCATAGTCTAGTTGTTTTTCTCCCATTTGAGTTGTTCTATATTGTAGGAGACATCATCACTATTGCCTCCAACTCTTGGGATTCCTCTGAGTGCACTAGATCTAAGATCCTTTTGGATCTACTGTCACTGCTTGGATAAATGTCCTTTTTCCAAGTGTACGTCTCTTGCAAACACCCTCATATTATATACAAGTACACCATAAAACTTTGTCTTCAAATATGAGACATTACATCAATAATAAAGAGTTATAAATCTAAATCAAAAGGTTCAATGTCCAAGAAAATTTCAACAAGCCTAAAACCCTAAAAATTCAATTTTGATAGAAAGTCAATCTGAGAAGTACAATAGGTGCACTAGAGTAGGGTGATTTGATTAGTGATGGATTTTGTCCCAATCGATTTTATAATAAGTTCTCAACGAACTTGAAAAATAAAATTGTGTAGCAGCAAATTGCATGTGCAATGACAAATCTCAGTAATGTGGAAAATCTCACTACCTTCCTTCCAATGATTAGATTGTTGTGAAGGAAACCTGCTCTGATCCCATGTTAGATTTTCATTAGTTTCGTTAACATTCTATTTACCATAGCATTTCATCTTCTTTTAACATTCAATAATCATATACTGAAATATATAAGCAACAAATAAATAGGCACATGAAGACACAAAGATTTATCCTCGGAAAACCCCAAATGGGGAAAAACCCAACCAACTTTTCTTAGAGAGAATATTTCCACTATTCCAATACAACCATGAACAAAATCTATTCACAAGAGCACACCAACATTGAAGAAACCCCGATAACAAATATTTATCTTCTTATTGTTGAGCCCTAGTGAGAGTAAACAACTTAGTTGAACCACAAAACTGGCGCAAGATAAGCGCATCACTAGAGAAAGATAGCACACCACAAAACTGACACAACTGGTAACTACATCTGCAACTACAACTATTACTACAACTGTAATTGCAACTGCAACTGGCATAAAGTTACTGGGAAACACCACACAACCTTATTGCAACTCTTCCAGAGGTAGCACACAAGAGAGATCACCAAGAACCACCAAGAATATCCTTCCCCAAGTGGGGCACACTCTCCAAGAAAACTAGAAACTAGAAATAGTGAAACTGCTGCAACTGCCTAGTGCACACTACAGAAGGAGAACTGTGTGGTTGTACAAATGAACTGACCCAAACTTGTATTTATACTAATATGGGCATTTTTCTCGGGCATACTTCTTATTCTGGGTCTTTATTATTTTTATGGGTCGACTTCTCTTCCTGGAAATTATATTTCCACTTTATTATTATTTCCTGTGGGACGACTTCTATTATGTGGTCTTCTATTTTACTTTATTCTTTTCTGGGATGTTCTTCAATTGTTCAATGGTCTTCCTTTGACTTTTTGGAATCTTCTTCTTCTCTAAGAAAAGTTGTCTAGGAGGAAAATACCTCTTGCAGCTACCAAAACATCAACATGGGAAAGAGAGGGGAAGGGAGAGAGAGAGGGGGAAAGAAGGAAGGAAAGAGAAAGTGAGAGAGAAAGAGAGAGAATAGGGAAGAGAGGGAGAGAAGGAAGGAGGCGAAGAGGGGGAGTGGGGGGAGAGAGATGGGGGGGAGGGGGAGAAGGGGTGAAGAGAGAGAGGGAGTATTGGCCCTTGGTTATGTATTAAGGAAGAAAGTGAAGATTAAGGAAGGAAGACAAAGCATGAAGTGCGCAGAAGGCACACAAACCAAGGAAGGGTCGAAGTAGCTAAAAAAACATAAAAGAAGGAACAAGGTAAAGGAAAATCAAGTCATTGAAAGAGAAGGTCAAGGAATACAAATAATCAAATATGATGGATCATTGTTATAACCTTAATTTTCACCAGACATACATACCTGGCATTAGGCCATCTTATTTGCTATTTTTTCCAAGCCAATACTAAACAACTCTTCTTAAAAACCAATTTTTTGAAGATGTACATGGCCTGCACCACTACTACCCGCGTATGTATGCTATCTGCACCACTACTTCCCATGTATGTACGCTAGCTGCACCATTACAACCCAAGTATACCCACAAAAGTTGCAAAAAATAAAAAGTTGCAAGGGATTCGTTGAGATTACGGGCTATTGGGTGGTTTCCTAACCATTTGACCGCCTATAGCACGTCCCCCAACCGAATAACCATCCTTTTGTCATATAAAAGAGGTTTTGGGGTCCCATTCCAAGGAGAAACAGAGCAACAATGAAACTTTGCCCATTTTACTTTCCCCCCTTGCCCCAAGAATTTGCAGCCATATTGTGAGATTTTGAGCCATAATTCCTTATTCTTGCCCCTTTTTCCTCATCCATAAGCCTATGCCTATTCTCTAGAGAGAAGTATGAGAGAAGAAGGATACGTGGAAGCAGTTGGAGCTTGGTGAAGAGGAGCCCAGGACTGGGTTCGAGGAGCAGTCACCGATCTCATTTTGTAAGTGACTTTATGAGATTAATATAAAGAAGTACTTTTTCCGTCCCGCCATATGATGTGTTAATCTTTATGTTTGATATACATTTTGTTATGACATCTAACCCATTGATTCATATATAGAATGCATGTTCGTATTTTATTGTTTGTCTTTTTTTGAATGCAGGTCAGCCTGGGGAGGAGATCAACAGTCGAGAAACGATCGAGCGCAAAGGGATCGACGCCGGACGCGGAGTTTAAGGTAAGACTACCAGATTCCTATACTTTGTACTTTATCTATGAATATGGGGTGTTGTCGGGATAGTTGTTAAAAGTAGGAGACTTTAGACGGTTAGCTCTGCCTGCACTTTAGAACCCTAGTGTAGTCCGTAGGGGGGTTTTCCCACTATAGCAGAATTGGTGACCATACTGGGGACCCTCTAGGGTTTTTAGGGGATCTTTTTGGGTGTCTTTAATTAGTTTATTTACTATTTCTTGAGTTTCTGAATGTTTTTGTGTCTTTAAGGGATTTTGGTCTTCCATACTAGTACTCTCTGCCTAGTTTGCTTGACTGTTAGTTTTATTTTTAGAGAAGTCACAGAGGTGTACACGGCTTGCAGTGGGTCTGCACGCATACATACATGCCCTATCTTTGGATAGCCCACGTACATACGCAGGCTGCTGAATTATCAGTTGCGTGCCTGTGTCAAGATTTTTTTTTTAAAGAAGAGGCAATCATCCTCTTCCCTAATTGAAGCCATATTTCTCAGGGGTTTTCTTGATTTAATCCTGGTCTCTATTTTTGTAGTCTTTAGCCTAGGTTTGACAATAGTTAGCTTTTATTTTGTCAAGATTTCTAGTGTTTTCTTGATTAGGTTTTTTTTGACGAGTCTGTGAGTCTTTTCTGTTTAACCTTAGTTGGTTCTTTCAGTGACTTTGCGATCCGCAGTAGACTTGAAGTCATTTTCTTGGGTCTTGTATTTTATTTACCTTTCCCCTTTGCTTGCTTTAGAAGAAAAGAAAAGAATTCATTTTCAAATTTCTTATTTCAAAGCATAAACAAAAATAAAATAAAAAATTTAGTTTCTTGTTTGGTTAAGTAGTTAGGTTAGTTGTCTTGAATTATCAGGAAGAAGAGTGATTTTGTAAGTTCTTTACTAAATACTTAGGACTTTAAGTAGCTCGTATTTGAGCGAAATTCATTTTTGAGTTTTTCTTTTAAAATATCTTAGAGAGAATAGTTAGTTAGAAAAGTTGATTAAAGAGAGTTCAATTTGCAAATCTTTGTTTATTGAAGAAGAAGTAATTTTGTTTCCAGCTTTTGTTCTTCTCTTTCGTCTCTTAAAAAAAACCATCAGTTTCATTTTCATTCCTTTTGACTTAAGAATAGCCACTTAAAATTAACGATAAATTAAAATTTATTAGACTTTCACGTTTGTAGGGTCCATCAACTAGATTAGGCTAGAGCCCTGATTTAGGTTGGAGAGAAAACTCTTCAGGGATATAAAAAATATACAAGTCTGCGCTAGGGAGTGTAGAATTCCAGTAACATGGAAATTATCCGGGACCCCCCTCTAACACAGGGGCTAAAAACGAGGTCGTGTGTGGAAAGGTAGCGGAGATAACCCCTCCAAAGCCAGACC